>JAPQWV010004745.1:0-26858 GCA_027422505.1 Craterostigma plantagineum
GACGAAGAACCTCATTGTAGTGATAGCAAATCGCTTGATTTCACGAAGGTCGACGTTTCGCCTTCCTATGTTGGTCTATCTCTCGAGGGAGAAATGCCGGGGAAACAATCACAACAAGAAAGCGGGGCCATGAATGCGCTTCTTCGAGCTCGGCCTTGATGTCTGATGGGCCTTTCGTGCTGAAACCTCGACTGCGATCACTACATCCACAATTCCCGAGCGTTGCGCGAGGCTATGTGCTTCATGTTGGATCGTGGCGGAGACCGCCTTTGCTACGTCCAATTTCCTCAGAGGTTCGACGGTATCGATCCTTGCGATAGGTATGCAAATAGGAACACTATCTTTTTTGACGTCAACATGCGGGCCTTAGACTGGCTTCAAGGTCCAATATACATCGGCACGGGCCATTTTTTTTCCGTCGGAGTGCGCTTTACGGTTTGACCCCGCCGGGAAGGGACCCATCTCGGTGGCCTGGTTTCTGCTACTGTTGTTGCTGCTGCTTTCTGAATTCAAAGATACACAACGAACTTCTTCTCTCTCGTCGGACGATCGCATAGCGCTCGACATAGATGATCCCGACAATTCCGAGACGAATTTTTCGGACAGATTTGGGAGCTCGGGTCTTCTTATGAATTCGATCACTGCCTCCGAGTTTTTGGGCCGGGCCGTCACTCTGACCCGCCCCAACGATACTTCCAACTTCTCGACGTTGCTCTATGAGGTCATGAACGTCATTTCATGTCGGTACGAAGAAGAAACCGAGTGGGGCAAAAGCATCGGTTGGATATACGGGTCGGTCACCGAGGACGTCGTCACGGGCTACCGAATGCACGACCGGGGTTGGGAGTCGGCCTACTGCATGGCCGAGCCCGACGCCTTCCGTGGGACCGCACCGATCAACCTAACCGACCGGCTAAAACAAGTGCTCCGTTGGGCCACGGGCTCGGTGGAGATCTTCTTTTCGGGCAACAACGCCCTCCTCGCGGGCTCGAATATGGGCCTCCTTCAGAGGGTAGCATACCTCAACGTCGGGATTTATCCCTTCACCTCCGTCTTTCTAGTGGCCTACTGCTTTCTCCCGGCGCTCTCCTCTTCGCGGGCCAATTCATCGTCCAATCCTTGGATTCCACGTTCATTGCATGCTTTTTAATACTGATCGCCACGATCTACGCCTGGCCCTACTCGAAGCCCGATGGGCCGGGCTCGGGCTCGACGAATGGTGGCGAAACGAACAGTTTTGGCTGATCGGAGGAACGAGCGCTCACCTCTCGCCGTCCTCCTCGGCTTTTCGAAGGCGTTCGCCTCCGTTGATATTCCCTTTGCCCTAACGTCGAAATCGACGAAAGGAGGCGAGGAAGGAGATGATTTTACGGATTTATACGACGTGAAATGGACTTATTTGATGGTTCCGCCCATTGCGATTGTTATTACCAATATATTGCGATAGTGGTCGGCGTAAGCCGCGCGATCTATGTTAGGGCGGATCCGCGGTGGGGCCCTTTGCTCGGCGGCGTGGCCTTTGGCTTATGGGTTTTGGCGCATTTCTATCCTTTGTCAAGGGTTTGACGGGACGAAGGGAGAAATGCCGACTACCGTGTTCGTCTGGTCGTGCCTTATCGCGGTACGATTACTCTCCTTTGGTTCGCTCTCTCGTAGCAGTTCAGTGATTGAAAGATGATTCTGAATTTTCGAGGTTTACTATTAAACAAACTATAAAAGTGCATTCATAGTAGACTCAAGACCTATATATACTTTTAGGTGGTGCAATATACAATTGTAAAGATCTTATACTTACATTTATGTTGGGAAAAAATATATAATACAATCTCTTCTCTACCACCTTAAGCTTTTAGGTAAAACGGCCCATCATGATATCAGAGTTAGGCAAAGAGGTTCGTGACCGTGAATCCTGACGACCAAGACCACCATTTTTTACATTTAAGCTTAATCAACTTAAACAAGAAGGGAGACGTTCAAATAAAGTATATAAAATAAAAAAATATGATACAATCCGTTCAAGGTTCAATGTTGGCTAAACTGGTCGTTCAACAATTTATGAATTTACAGTGATGCCGCCAAAAAATGGAATCTACCGCGTTCGACGGTTAAGGACTTCCTCCCGCCTTAATTCTGCCGCGAATGCTGCCTGAAGACTTAAAAACAGGAAAGGTGTGGGGGTCGTTTGCCCTCTTGCCTAGGTCAAGAGGGTGATTTCCATGTTCCAGGGTGATGAAGTAGCATAAAAATGGTGTGTTCAAGTGTGTGCGTAAGTGATTAATTTAGCAGAGTAACGGTAGGATACGTAAGAAATCGATACCTGACTTAGATGTGGCTCGTGGTATTTATAGGATCTTGGTCGTGGGTGGTCTTTGGGCGGTTATGACACACGTCCCTTGCCTCTCGGGTTCGACTTGGCTCAGCCTTCCCTTTCCCCACGACCACACGTTCTCGATCTTGACGGTTTATCCTCCTGCACGCTCTGATAATGCTAGTATGGAAGGTTGTGGCGGTTTCTGGGCTATGCGGCCAGGTTCCCGAGGTAAACGTCATCCTCTGGCGTCGGAACTTCTCCTCGAGGACGTCACGCTTTAATTGCGGGAGGTACCTCTGCCGGGGTGTCCGGTAAATTGGTACCCTCGGTTATATTTCCCGACCCCCTCCTTAGTACGTTTCCCAACGTTGGGTCTTTAGCGGGATCTTTCTCTGCTGCCTCGGGGCTTTATCCTTAGGCTCGGTATTAGGCCTGAGACCCTTCTGGGGGGCAGGACTCATCCTTCGGATCGGGTGGTTCGGATCATTAGGAAGAATCGGTTATTTTGCCGTGGATCGGTAAGACCCGAGGGTAACATACAGTTATAATCAAATCAAAGACACGCACACACACACACACAAATCAAACGGCCCCACCTTTACTTCGTCGCCTTTTTCACGTCCCCGACCGCTCTCTTTCGGAAGGTACGATCACCACTCAGGGAGTGGCACGGGGTACTAATGTTGTCGTAACAATGCGAGTAGTACATGTGCTCTCTGATCGACTTCATCTTTCCACGCACCTTGATGGTCATGACCGCGCTTCGACATCAATGAGTTGATATCGTTTGTGCAGTTGCTTGAGGTGTCCACCACGTAATGAAGAAAGAAGAAATATAGAACTCTTTTATATGAGAAATTATATTTAATTTTATGTCTAAAATTCAAATAAATTTGGCCCAACTTAACCCCACTTATATTAATACTTATAAGCGTGTATGAGATTAGCGACAGCGATTTTCGTCGTCGTAGTCTACTTATAGATATAATTATTATTTATGGATCTCTGATATAGGTGTGTTCCTCCCTTAAAAATTTTGTTATATATTTATACTATAAAATAGATGTAGAAGAGTTGTGCACCGCCATGAATGCATTTTTGAACCGGACTGGAATTTTAGTGGTTTAAGATTTTGGTTTAATCGGCATAAAAACCGGAAGCGAACCGGTATAAAACCGGTAGTTCTAAATATAATAAATATATATATTATAAATAAGTCAATCAAATAACATAGAAATACACATGTTTTTATGAGTTTTTTTTTTCAATTATATTTTTAAAATCAAGGGGCAAAATTAAATAAAGTAATTGTGTTAGTATTAAGATTAATTGTACCAGTACTAAATCTATCAATTGGGGTCGAAATCAAAATAAAAATTGAATTATATAAAATATTTAATTTGGGTCAAATCGTATAAAAATAAAATATTGGGAGAGAAGTTAATTATATAAAGAAGTTAAATATAAAAGTATTGTGTGAGATCAGAATCGAACCAAGCCCATTGGGTTACACAGTGAGAACCTTGTCGTTAGACCAAAGCAACTTCTCGTCATTTTATCACTTTTTGCTACATATTATGAATTTATCAATTTTCAATTTTTTTTTAATTCAAAGAAGACCGGACCGGAACCGAACCGGATTTTCGGCCGGTTCGCGGGTTTCCGGTCCGAACCGGCCGGTCCGGTCCGGTCTTCAAAACCTGATTATAATATAATATGTGTGTATATAATATATATAGAGTAATGTTATGGTGCTCACCTTGCGTGAGCACCTTCGTGAGCACCAATCAAATCAACGCGCCAAATCAGCATACAATGAGATTTTTTATGATCTAAACTACACATGGGAGTATGAACCCGTCGGGGGTTGATTTTTTGGCATGTTGACGTAGCACATAAAAATGTCACAAACAGGTGCCCACGGATGGTGCTAGCGCAAGGTGAGCACCATAGCAAACCTCTCTCTCTCTCTCTCTCTCTCTATATATATATATATATATATATATATACCGGGCATGATTCCTAAATATACATTTTATATCCTTTAATATATAATGTTAATATACTATAACATATTTGTTCCTTTTAAATGGATTATAGATAAAATTATTTATGTTTTCAGATAGGAATGTTGACATTACATATTTCAGAAGTGATGATCCTAACGTATACTTCTTCGTTAATTCATAATAATTATATATCAATAAATAGCATAACTGTCCCAAAAAAAATTATTATATTTCTAGATCCAAAAAGAAAACATATCTAACCTATAATTCCAGGAGAACAATGAATACGCTGAGTATCGAATTATTTGATTTCTTAACAATTACAATATTATATTTGGTTACTCCAATTTGAAATTATGATGCTAACATTCGAGATCAAGTTCAAAAGGCGTATTTTGCAAGAAGATTTATTTCACTTTGGTTTAATTTTATTCATCTATCCTCGAATTATTCCTAATCGTCCTTTAACTGGAAGTTAGTTGCATTTAGTTCATTGTTGGGCCTATGAAACAAATGTAAAGTACAAAGCAACAAAGGCTTTCGGAATTTTTTAATTTGATTTTTTTCGATTTTAAATTTAGGTTTTTCTTTTAATTAACAAATGAGACTTTTGTTGGCATTAAACAATCGTGTCTATTTGACATAACATGTTAGCCCTTCACATCGCAACCTTCATAAAAAGTCAGAGTAGAAATAAAATCTATAAGACTAGGTTTATCAACAACCTCACGACCGGTCATGGAATAAAACTAATTAAATAAATCAAAAAAATTAAAAAAGCCCACAACCGGTTGTGACCCAATCCACAACCGGTTGGTGTACCAACCTGGGTCACAACCGGTTGTGCACAGTTTTCAATAAACTGTTTATATGCTTTTATGATTTTTTATGATACATTTAATTATCTTTTAAATTTTTATTTTATTTTTTTTGACCAAAATATATGATTTTTTTCTCTACAAATAGAGATTAATATTGAAACATTTTGAATCACAATTTCAAATTATCTATTTCTCTATCACATTCTATAATCTATCATAATTCATATTATTTTTTTCTCCAATGGCCATAGTATCTAAATTTTATATCATATAATGTAATCTATTTTTCAAATATTCAAATACGACTTAAAAATAATTATAAAATATAAATAGTATGGGTTGAGTTGGGTTGTTGATAAAGTTGAAAATTATTTAGGTTGGGTTGAAGTGTAGGTTGTGGATATGGAGGAGAGAGAATAATATTTTATTATCATGACCGGTCGTGGAGGTCATGGATAATCATAGTCTAAACGTACGAGAGGTGGGCACCAGACGGATCGACCCGTAATCGGTCCATTAAAAATTATATTCATAAATGACTATTCTAATGAATCTATGATATGTTGTTAGACTATGAAATCGTAAAACTAATAAATTGATATATTAATTGAAGAAAATAATGGACATCTATTGCCGCACCTTGTGCACGGCTTGAAATTTCTAGTATATCTATATCTATATATATATATATATATATATATATATATATATCTATACTGAGAAATTTATACTTAATCTTATGTCTAAATTCAAATAAAAATAATATATATATATAATACATGAGAAATTTATACTTAATCTTATGTCTAAAATTCAAATAAAAGATAAATGTATAATTTAGCTTTTTTTTATTCTGTCTAAAAGTAAAATTATAAAGAAAAACCATTAGGATAAATGTATAATTTAGTCTCTTTTTAAAAATAAAACTAAAAAAGAAAAAACCAATTGGGATTCAATCCCAAGCCAAATTGGAAGAATTTTGTTGCAAGGCTACGAACCACCGGAGCAAAATGACAATTTACATCAATCAGATAAATCGGTTTAGTTATATTTGTTTTTTTAACGTTCAGGCACCATAATTCTCTACTTGTCGGGCCGCAAAGGGTCAACGGACCCCCCGAGCCCCTACGTGGGTCCGCCCCTACTCTCATGCCTTCGTTTAGATTACTTGGCGGATTGAGATGTCGTCTATTAAAATCTGTGAAAATCAGACAGATGTTAAAAGTAAAACTATTATATCGCTATGCGGGTCGAAGATGGGTATAGAACGGGGCATCTTTTTTTCTTCTGTTATGTGGTAACTCCATACTGTCAGGCTTAGATCTTACGCCAGAACCACAAACTTTTAAATATAGGAATAATCTTCGGAGTCAGGTGAATACGTCCCAAATTCACCTAAGTTTAGTATATCACATATTTAAACAATCTAGTACCAATTAGTTTTATTTTACTTCACCACATAGGGTGTGCTAAAAACACTAGTATATGCAATACCAAAATATTAACCAAATGTGTATCGGCACTAAAGTACCCAAAAGTATAAAAATTATCAGTTTAGTCTCATGTCAGAAAATTTTTTATATCTAGGTGTCTAGTAGAATAAAATTTACATAGGTACGCGTTTGGTTGAGAGTACCATTTTGCCACCGTTTAGTATCTTTTATATATATACTACGTATCATATCATTGTTTTGCGTGGTATCTAATTCCTAAATATTTTATATGATATCCCTGCAAGCATTACATGTCTTTCAATGTATTATGTACCACAACACGTTTTTCATTGGTACCTAAGTTTCTTATATGGTGTACTTGTTAGTCAAGTGAGTATCTATGTTTAAATATTTTATTCTTTTAAGGAGGAATGATATGGTGTTCACCTTATGTGAGCACCTTATATAGGCACCTGCTGATCGAGTCGTGTCAAATCAGCATGTCACTTCAACATCAAATGTGATGTGACATTAATCAACACATCTTTGGTATTATAGATGGTCACATATGATGCTGATGTGGCATGTCCACGTCTTACGTGGCACTTGTTGTGTGACCTTGATATACTCCACGTGAACATGCCACATCTGCATCATATGTGACGATCTATGACGCCTACAATGTGTTGATTAATGCCACATCACATTTGACGTTGAAGTGGCATGCTGAAGGTGCCCATATAGGTGAACCATATCATTGGGGTTTTTAATTAAATAATTAAAAAAATTTAACCATTAACAAAATAAACAACAATGAAAATCATTAATAAAAATAGACATTTTCGTCATCCCAAGTGACGAGTTACTAACTCGTATCTTGGGAATACGAGTTACTTATCCACGGTGGGCTGACATGGCATTTCAAGTAACTCGTCATCCCAAGTGACGAGTTACTCTTTTTCTTTTTTTTTTTAAATTTTAACTTATTTTATATTTATTAATTATATAATCCACCAAATCATAATATCATCGTTATCACATGTAATTTTACATAATAAAAATCAATAAATGCATCTAATTTATTGTTTTTTTCGCGACGATTAAAATGATATGCGTATCTTATATTTTTCGAATATCGAAATATTTAATTATTTTATAAGATATTGAGAAAGAAACGAGTACTTAAAAAAATATATTTTTTATTGATTAACAGAAGGATTGATATAGATACGTCACACACACACACACACACATATATATATATATATATATATATATGACTAATCGACTTCTATGAGCTACCGAAAATACCCCTCACATATACCTAAAATACAAATATTAAACAATAATGTTAGCAGCAACTTCACTATAACAAATAATTAAATATTTTCGATATCCGAAAAATATAAGATATGCATATCATTTTAATCGTCGCGAACAAACAATAAATTAGATGCATTTATTGATTTTTATTATGTAAAATTACATGTGATAACGATGATATTATGATTTGGTGGATTATATAATTAATAAATATAAATAAGATAAAATTAAAAAAAAAAAAGAAAAAGAGTAACTCGTCACTGTGGATGACGAGTTACTTGAAATGCCATGTCAGCCCACCGTGGACAAGTAACTCGTATTCCCAAGATACGAGTTAGTAACTCGTCACTTGGGATGACGAAAATGTCTATTTTATTAATGATTTTCATTGGTTGTTTATTTTGTTAATGATTAATTTTTTTTTTAATTATATAATTAAAAACCCCCATATCATTCCTCTTCTTCTAAGTACTTATATATAAAAAAATATCAAATAGGAAAATATTGACAATGGACCCACCTGACATTTTTTTATACGTTTTTTTTTCGGAAGGAATTTTTTATACGTTTTTTAGTTAAGTAGAAACTTAAAAGCAAATTACTAGTTCAAAAAAGGATTAACTGGGAGCCTGATCAGTTTGACCCAAGTGTTAATTTCCTTGCCGAGCCAGTATGTGACAATATGAACGAAACTATGATTGAACAGTCATATTTATTTGCCAACGTAGTATGCATGAGATATAAATTACACATCACCATAATCATCATTATCATCATCACTATCATTACAAAATTTAAATTAGAGTCCAACGCTGGGATTGCCTGCGCCTGCTGCTACAACACCCCATACCTCCACCAGCAATTTCTTTCTGATCAGCAGAAGAAGAAGAAACCAACTTATCGCCGTTTAGCTTTTCCACCATTTCGTCGATCTTTCGAAACTGAAACGGCCATTTTGCGTTGTAAAGGAATTGCCGTAGATCATACCTATTGTCCTCCGGCGAGTAACTCTGCAATTATAATCAACATTTCAACTCATAATATATATAATATATATATATATCCTATATATACATTTAAATGTAGTTTTCTGTGGTGTTGACACGTGTCATTTCAATTAATTTTTTTAATTAATTATTTGTTAAGACGTTAATAAAACCACCTCACACCCCACACACCCACTTTCTGAAAAACTAATCACCCATGTTTTATCAAAAACATATTCTTTAATTAGTTTATTAAAAATGGTTAATTAAGTTGTATACTCGACTTAAATAATTATAGATAATTATGACCCGTGCAATGCATGGGCAACAAACTAGTATATATATATATAAGAGTAAGATGAAAAGTGGGCGTTTTTTTCTTATTTGCAGTACCTCGGCGTGGTAAGAAGGCGTTAGAACGGTCATTTTGTGCCTATTGATGGAGTAATATTTGAAGAAGTACTTCACCTTCTCGCCTATCTCAGATGGAGTCAGCTTCGTTCCCCATTTATAACACAGATTCTTCGATAAAAGGAAAGCAAAAATAGTTATTTGCAAATTGTTCGTATGTAAGAAGAGAGAAGATGGATTAATGTTTATGCAATTGAAGATACCTTAAACATGGAGACGGGCCCGCATCGAAAGATCTTGCGCATTCTTCCGTAGACAGAGAGCTCTTCGTAAGTCATTCCCATGTCCACTTCGTCCAACTGTTTTTGCATAAAACAAAAAAATATGTATTCCAACTTATGAAAGCATAATCAATACTGCACCAGTAAGTGGGATGTTTTTGAATTTTTCGGTTGAAAAGCTGAGATGCTACTTAGGAAAGAGCATAGGGAGATAATGGACAAAGAAGGAGATATTGAAAAATAGCAAAAAAATTGAGAAAGGAAAAAAATATGTGGATAAAACAGTTAGCTAGGCAACATATGATTTATGAAAGTGATAAAATAAAAAATACCTGGCTGTAATCGGCCCTTATGGGCTCTAATTCAGCTGTGGGCGAGCAGCTTCGACCTCGGCCAAAGAAGGATAGCCCAAATTGAGGGCAGCCCATCTCAAAAACCTTCGAAGATCTTGCTTGCTTATACTCCCAATTGGGTTGATATCAGCTGAACTACAATCATACTGCAATAAACAATGTGTTACTAGGCGGAAAAAACTTGTGAAAATGAAAAAAGGAAAAACATATGGGGTAAAAATTCCCTTGACTTTCGCAGCATTACCTTGGTTAAGTAACCACGCAAACCTTCGTCAACGTTTGAGCTGCCCAAGACCAAATAGAAACCAGGCTTGTTGTGTACCCATGGCAAGAGAGATGCGAACATGAAGGCGAGCACCATTCTTATTCTAGCTTGAATATTCTGAAGACCTAAGTTTTCGGTATTCGACCCACCATCTACCTGAGATAAAGATCAAACCATTTATTATCAATAACAATGATCATAGATAAAGATGCTTAACATTCACCTTGTACATTGGTCGTTTTCCAGTAAGAGTTTGGAACAAGGAGAGAAAAGCAGAAACTACTACGTCGATCGAGACGTCAAGATGCCAAGAACCGATTCCTCGGAAAGTACCTTAGCTCTCGTTCTCGTGACATTAGAACTAATAAGAGAAAAATGGCCCGTAATTATTTTTCGAGTGTTGCGCTTTCCAACATGAAGCATGAGCTTTGGTGATGCGTGCAAAGGTATACAAAAACTAGCTAATTTCCTCACCTATTTTCAGATCCCATGAAAACAGTGTAGAATATGCGTTTGGCAAACTCTTTGCTGTCTGTTGGAAACTGCCCATCAACATAATGGCCAATCCTAATAGCATCAGCTTTGACTTGTTCGTCTCCGTTTGCTATATCTGCAAGGATAATAACAGTACCATTGGAATGAGACTATACAATAGACTAAGAAAAAGTAAATGAAGTAAAGCACAGTATAGGGACGGAATGGACCTTTTACTACATGTTGGCACATGCAACCGACAATGGCAGCAACAGAGGAGCTGTCGGCCCCACCTGAAAGAGGGAGTAAAAAACCAGACGCACCGCTTCTTCTTAAATAGTCCCACAACCAACAAGCTGGTCCAAAAGCTATTTCCTCCTCAGGACAGTGATATTGAATCTGATATGGAGGAAGTTCCATGTAATGATTCAAATTTTCTCTTATAGTATAATACAAGTGTTAAGTCTAAGCAATTATAGGGACAAAGACTATAGGGTTCCGGCATGGCGGACAGTAACTTTTCAAATTAATAATTTTGGGACAAAATCTAGGGTTCCAGCATGTAATGTTCCTAATTGCTTACTTTTTGAAAGCTATTGTTCGTACAATGTCACCCCTTAAATTTGCCGAAACCCCTTAATGGACACAACAGCTAACGTGGTATTAGAACGGCCTAGAGCCTCCAATTAAACATGTCACATGTGGACATTATAAAAGTACAATGATATCATAATTTTTTAAGAAAATGGTAGCATTTCCACGGGCAGTAAGATTCACGTATAAAAGCATATCATTATCATGTGTTTTTACATCGCCCTTGTATGTGATAGAAGATATTATTACCTTCAGAGGACTCGAAAGTGGTGATTGGGGATCGAAAGAACGGCAAAGCTTGTAAGGCACTTGAATTGAAGAAACTTTAGGCTTGCAACTGGCTTGTTCTTGAAAGCTACTTATAGAACCTCTCATACTAGCAACCTGCATTACATAGACATGCGATAATTTCTTTAGTATCTTAATGACTTTTCGTATAGATAAATCAAATTTTCCAAAATGTAATAAATTAATACGTTTATCCACTTTCAAGGCAGTAACTGTGGCCAATCATGAGACAGGTAACAGCATCACAAATCAAACTGAGAAACAATGGTTTAAACGGAAGATTTCACTTAAAATATGCAAAAGCTATAATTCCCGAGAACTTGGGAAAGAGATATATTGCTTAAAAAACGTGAAAACACAGAAAAATTACCGCGTCAAGATCAACTTGAGCAACAACCAACTCAACATCATTCAAGGAGAATTGCGAACCTTGCGCAACCACATCTCCATTCACAACAACACAAGAACATCCATCTGATTTACAGAATAAAAATCGATTTAAAAATCGATTAAGAATGACCCACCAAATTACCAATCAAATTACGTTACAGATTAAAAGAAACCATTTTTAATGAATAATTATTACTTATTACCGTAATAAAGGCGCCCCCATCGCATCCCTGGTGATTACTGTACATGTAAACACCTCCACGGGTATGTGTTGCACCAATGAAAGCACGGAGACGAACGTCGAGCTTCCTTAACTGATGATGGCTACCACTAGCATTCATAAATATTTCGACGCCGTTCAAAGCAAGCTCCGCGTGTGGGGGCATAGGGCTAAAGAGTTCCTCGCAAACTTCAGCAGCAACAGCTCTAAGTCAGTAAACAAAAATAGGGTCAGAAAACACCGCTGTTTTTAACAAAGTCAACAGTCCCTAACTGATGGAGTAAATTCAAATAAACGCGTAAGAGTTAAATAAATTCATCGAATTAATAACTATCTTGATTTGTCTCAACATATGTAGTAGATCACTATAATTTCGAAATATTTGAGACTTTAAAGTTTGAACACAATTGGACCTCCAAGCAACTGAAGAAGAAGCAATATTGAAGAAAAGGTCGCGTTTTGGCTTACGTGTCCAAAAACTGGATATAACCATAGCCGAACGGCACAGTTGTCGGCGAAAGGGCTTCTGCTACATCAGTAGGAAGCAAAAACTCCTCCAAATGCTCTCTTTGCTTCCAAGCTGTGAACCATCTTAATTCCCTATAATTTCCATCGTTGGCAAGCCACATCTTGGGCCTTATCATCAGTATCTTCCGATTAAGGCACAAAACTTGGCAATTGTAACGCTCTGAACCTTTTATTACAGGCATGCCAAAACTGCATAGCATGCCATCGGTCCAATCACCAGCGACCAACTCTTTCAAGCAATCCCAACTACGAACAATTAGAGATTGCCCAAATTCAGATAAACCCAATTCAGTGTTAATTGACAAGAAATTTGCAGTAAATACTAATCCCCACATTTAGGAGAGCTTTCGATAAACGATACATACGCATGTGTGACGGTGTCGAGCTCCAAGAAATGATCTTCGCAGCCATAGCCAGTGATTTCAAGCTCGGGGCCAAGCCTGATAACTGCGCCGGCTCGTTTAGCCATGGAAATCGATTCTTTGATATTGTTCATATTGCAATCGAAATCCATAGCCCATTGGTTCAAATTGCACGTCGCTACCTTCACAATCCTCATCTTTCAGAAAAAGAAAAAATATTCAGCAATACACCACAGAAAAAGGAGAGTAGGCGAGTGTGTAAATTGTGGGGAATTTGATTTGGCGTTTTTGACAACGAATTAATAGTTGATGTGGGCTAGCGACACGTGGCGGAACCATCGTGGACGATACTGATGGTACTGTGATACTTTGTACTTCAATTTATTCTTGAACAAATAGGGACATGTATGACACTTTAAAACTAAGTGTATTTTCAAGAAAAACTAAGCCCTTGTTTGGTTACGAGGTTTAGTAATTATAAACATAGGTTTATCCAATGTTGGTATATTTGATAGCTATGTTTAAATAAAACATGGATTTATTTATAATAACCTTAAACCCATAGGTCCTTAAGGTAGGTTATTGAGAACCCACAAATTATTTTACAATAGTATCCCTCAATCTAACTCGCAACGCACGAACATTTTCAGACCTCATTCATCCCCAATTCTCACCAACTGATCTTCCCTTGAATTTTTTTGTTCCACTGAAAGATTGCAGCTTTTTTCCATCTAAGTCGTCAAACAAGGTGTTAACAAATCATCTCTTTGTTGTAGTTGAGTTATTTCTCACTTGCTCTTCTATTCTTGATCTGCGATTCACAAGCTTTTGCAATTCGTTTATGTGCTTTGATGGCCGTGTTTGATCTGCGATTTCAAATGGGTTTCTACATTAGTTTATGTGCTTTGATTGCATATTCGATTTCTTTATTCATTGATTGTTGGCTTATTGTTGATCTCTACAAAGATTGACTATCGCCATCTATGTTTCTCCTTCAATATCGTTTATTGCTTGCTGTTGATATTTGATTTTTTTATGTACGTGTAATCTAATTAGTTCAGGATATAAGTGTATTTTTATCAAACTTCAGTATTAAACTCATGTTTATCCAAACATATACACTTCGTTTAAACCCACAACCAAACACAAATTTATACCCATTAATTTATTTTATATAAACCCTTACTTATTTAAATCCTCCTAAATATAAACCCGTGAACCAAACGAGCACTAAGTATATTCAATACTTCAAAATAGATTTGTCATGGTTTGTGAAGGTGGGGAGAATCTTTGGCTAAATATGAAATACGATTACAGCCGAAAACAAAATAATGAATTTGTTATTTAAAGATAATATGATACACAATCCATTTTGTCCAACCAACAATTCAACTATATACAAGCATGCAAATTTTAGTGGTGTTGGGTTATACGGTTATATACCCAAACAGGTGGGAAAGACAAGATATACGCAACCAATTACCGCGGCGTCAAAATCGCCTGTTTCGAACTAGACCTGGGCTTTGGGCCGGTTCCGGGCCGGTTCTACCGGTTCCGGTTCAACCGGTTCCGCAGTGGTACCAGTTCCGGTTCCGGGACCGGCCCAGAACCTTACTTAGAACCCCCCCCCCCCCGGGCTTGTATTGGGCCCGTTCACCGGCCCATTTAATTTTTTATTTTTTTTATTTTTTTACTTTGAAAAAATTCTTTAGAAAATATCCAAAAATTTTATTCCAAAAAAACAAAAAAAAAGATAAGAAAATTACAAAAAAAAAAAAAACTACCTAAAAAATACAAATGAAAACATAAAAGAAAGAAAAAATACCTAAAAATTACAAAAAAGGAAAAAAATATTCGAAATAAAAAAAATACAATTTATTGGACTTGACTATTAACTAAAACTATGTTAGAGACCTCTTCGTCTTCGTCCGAACTGGAAGAACGGAACTCGTCGATGGCGTTCTCCCGTCGGTTCTTCGATTCGGCCAAATACCAATCCTTCAATAAGGTTAGCATTGCGAGGGAAGTCGGGCTAAGGCTCACGCGTCGGTCGCCGATAATTCGCCCGGATGTAGAGAAGACGGACTCGGAGGCGACACTAGACGCTTGCACGGCTAAAACGTCTCGAGCGACGGCGGATAGGGTCGGATAGAGAGTCGCGTTCGACTTCCACCAGGCCAAAACGTCGAAGTCTTCAGGAGTGGAAGTTGTGGCTCAGGTAGAGCTGGATCTCATTCGTGATCGACCCCGACGCACGCGTTTTGATCTTCGTCTTTTGTGCCTTCAATCTTCGTAGTAGTCCCATTGCGCCGCCGCCTCCTTCCGACGAACTGGCTTCGCTCGCTGGTACGGGTTGCTCCACACTGTGCCCCTGCTCAGATGCATAAACAGAAAAAAGTTCTTGGAGAGAATCGTGAATTGCCACCTTTTGGTCGTCCACTTTCTTTCCAAGAAACTGAGCATAATGATCGAAAAAAATATCAAAAGTATCAACACCGCAACTAGGGTCGAGTAAGGCAGACAAACCATGGACTACTGGGATGGTTTCCCAATACTTCCTGAACTTTATCTCCATGTTTTGGATGAAAGCACCCAAGTATGGACTACTGCGATACTCCACGAACTTGTAGCACATCGCGAAGAGGTTCGGGGATGAACAATGAGGACGTCGGGTAGTGAACTCCGGAAAATTTCTCCGTAGCCTCGCTGAACACTTCAAGTATGGACACGACCAAACCTACAATATCCCAATCAGTTTGTGGTATTCATACCTCGAGGTGTTGCCGACTGCGACCTCGTTCCAAAAACCCAGGTTCCGGTAATCCGCGGTTCCGAGTTCCGCGAACCTCAGTTCATTTTAACTGGGCCGGTTACCGGTTCCGGTTCTGGGCCGGATTAATGGGCCGATTCCGGGTTGGCCCGGCCCAAAACCCAGGTCTATTTCGAACGGTGTTATGTTAATAATATAAGTTGGAAAAATTAAAATTAAGAATAATAGATGTAATATTTTATTTGGTGGAATTTCATAAACGTGTTTGTAGTGATGATTTGTGTTTTGAAATATTGTATTAGAAATTATTGAAAAACATGTTTCTTTATAAACACTTCTCTAATATTTTATGATGATTTAAATATAATAGTTACAATATCTTGTAGCACTTATTAGCTTTCACTTAGTTTATTAAGGAAAACTTTAAAATTTGGTCTCTAGTATATTGATCTTTTTTATCAATGAGTATCATATTAAATAATTGTAGAAATATTATTAAAAACCATGTGTTGAACTAAATTTGAATATTCTATTAGTTTTTTTAGAACATAATTCTGAACTCCTACTTGAGAGTTGAGAGGAGACTTGAAATTATATGATTTGTTGACACTTGCTTACTCATCACTTATGGACTTGGATTGTGATAATAGATGAGTTTATCTTGCATTAAAAGGAATCGAAAACCAAAATCTATTCTAAGATGTGAAGCTAATACAATATTTTTACAATTATCAAATTTACGAACTCAAAATTATTCAATAACCCAAAATCAAAATTTGTCTATTAGTTGAATAACTTGGGTTTTTTTCCCTCAATCATCTTAAGATTGAATGTCCATAGCGGCCACGTAAGATACCAAAACCTATAACGTAAATCCAACTAAACAAATAATATGTAAATAAATTGACTTGTAGTTATTTTTTTTTAGCTTTTTGATGATATATAAAAGGCTCATATCCAGAATATCTACAAGAAGGTCATCACATATTTTTGTTCGTGGATGTGATTCTCCATTTGTTTCTTCGATGCAAGATATCATAAATAAAAGATCGGTGAATTAATAAGTTAATAGTAATAAGAACAAATCAAATCGCCGCTTGACGGAGAACCCAAGAGAATAATTATTTAGAGGTGTGGTATTCAAAGATTTGTTGTCACATTGATAATATTTGTTCAACAATTCGTCGCATATTGAAAAACAAAAGGAGTTCACATTATTGCATCGCATACTTCGTCTTGTAACTTGTAAGCATGCACTTTGTTCTCTTTCAATTCCTTCGGTCGAAACTCCACAAGTCTTAAAAAGTTGATTTAAACATATTGTGATATAGGAAAAAAAAAATATAAATTTAGGATCACAAAGTATATCGATTTCAATTTTAGGCAATATATTTGGTAATTACGAAAGATAAGGCATTAACTAAATTCATACAAATTCGAATCTTTGATCATTTTCCTCATGAAGCTGGTCGAAAATTCTAAGTCTATATCCATTGACTCAACAAAATGACAAATAGGTTTCAACTCATTATGTCGAAAATTTTATTAGAGATCTAAACTTGTTCCGACATACGAAATTAGTGATTTCTTTTTACAATTATCATACTGACCTAAAAGTTGAAAAATCAGTATACTTAGTGAGCCAAAATAACAATATTGGTTTTAATATTAAGATAAGAAAAAAAATTAAAATTACTACCTATCTTAGAAATTGATTTTGTAAGAAGTCTTAACTTCTAGGATTTTTCCATTTTTGTTTCAAATGGGAGTTATTACTTTAATGAATTTACAAAGGGTTAAAGAGTTCATATTCTTACCGTTCAAGAAAAAAGAAGGCGATTTTTTTTTTGCTATAGGTTTGAATAACTTGGAAACCAACAAATAAATAAAAAATAGATAAGTGAAAAACATACGAGTTTTTAAGAGGTGGCAAAAGTTTCTTTCTTACAACTGAATACCTACAAATCCAAATACCATAACGAGTACAAAAAAAAAGGTCATAGTTAACATCATTCGAGTTATAATCGAAAAAGCATGAATTTCATCAAAATGTTGCAAAAGCTGGAACATGCTTGAGACAAATCCAAACGTTCTTACAGCTTTATCAATAAAATTCAGAAAACTTGACAACGCAATCATCGATCTAAACGTTGTCCTCTTTGCAATAAGCGAAGGAAACTATGCAATATCCTCTCCTATAAATATATATGATCTGCACTCAGATATGTACATTCTATTCCAACCTAAATCAAAATAAGAGAGTATTCATTACAAAAAAAAATATGAAAATGAATAGCAGCAATAATCTCGAAATAATGACCGCCGAAAAGCGCGAATTATCAGCTATCGAAGGCCACGAAATGGAGGCCAAAATGGTAAAGAGACGAAGAAGATCGCCGCCGCCTTTGCTAAGCTATAATAGCGAACAAATGCAAACGAAGACGACTTTCCAACTCCACGGAGAAGCTTCTTCTGATTCTCCTAATAAGACTATCACTACTACCACGACGACTGTGAAAAGAAGCTCGAAATATAGAGGCGTTAGTCGGTATTTCTTCTTCTTCGCCTTTTTTTGTCGTAATAATGTGTTTGTTTTAGGGTGTGTTTGGTTTGTGAAAATTAGTAGGAAAGGAAAAGAGATAAAACAGTTTTCAAATAATTTTTATTTCCTTTCCTCACAGTTTGATGAGGAAATTTGTTTTTCCTAGCAAGATTTCTTTTCTTTTCCTTATCTATTTATTCAATCAACCAAACAGAGAAACTAATATTCCTTTTCCTTTCATTTTCTTCTCCATACTATTTCCCACAAATCAAGCACATCCTTAAGGGTGTGTTTGGTTTGAGGAATTTAATGAATGAAGGAAAAGAAATGGAAAAGTAAAACTTTGTTTGGTTGATTTTTGAAATAGGTAAGAAAAAAAAAAGAAAACTAAACTTAAGTTAATCTTAAAGCAAAAATCATGGAAACTCATCTTCCCACCAAATGATGAGGAAAATCATTTTCTCACCAGATGATGAAGAAATTGAAGAAAAAGCTAGTGAAATCGTTTTCTCTTTAGTATTTTTTTTCCTTATTTTTCTCGATCCAAACACAGCCTAAGAAATTTCGTGAGGAAATGAAAAAAATCAGAAAGAAGAACTAATAATGTTTGTTGATTAGAGGAAATAATTGGGGGAAGAAGAAAAGCTAGAATATCGAAAATTAATTTCTTCATCAAATCTTGAGAAAAAAAAAAAGAAAGAAAAGCTAGCGAAAACCATTTTTTCTTCAAACCATTTTCCTCGATCCAAACACAACCTAAATGCCTGCGAATCGTTAAAATTTTCTTCCATGATTTCCGTAGGCATAGATGGACCGGACGATACGAAGCTCATTTATGGGACAAGTGTTCTTGGAATGTAACGCAGAAGAAGAAAGGAAAACAAGGTTCTTCTTTATTGCTAATTTGCTATAACATTAAAAAAAGAAGATACAAATCCGTTTACTCAATTACTAATGTGATTTTGCTATTGCAACTCCATCTGGTGATTCTTGTTCCATGGAGCAGTTTATCTTGGTGAGTGATTACACATACACACATATATATCGATTTTTATTTAATTTTGTTATATTAAGCTAACCTTGTATTTATTGCAGGAGCATATGATGTCGAAGAAGCTGCAGCTAGAGCATACGATTTAGCTGCGATCAAATACTGGGGAACGTCGACGTTTACGAATTTCCCGGTATACATTTTGTCGATCATTGAACATACAGTTTTTTTTTTTACATTATCACATTCTTACAAATTCTCTGCAGACGTCGGAATACGTGAAAGAGATCGAAAAAATGAAAGATATGACAAAGGAGGAGTACTTGGGCTCTCTCAGAAGTAGAACCAAACTCAGAAATTATGCAATTTCCTTATTACATGTTTATTTTCGTAAGTATTTTACAAAGGTGAAAAATGATTTATTGATGTAGAAGAAGCAGCGGGTTCGCAAGGGGCGTATCGAAGTACCGAGGAGTTGCTAGGTAAATGGAAATAGTAAAACGTCTTTCATTTAAAACAACAAAGAAATTGCAAAACGACTTGTTTTTAAATTCAAATGGAGTATATGACAGATGATCATGGAAAAAATATACACATCACTGCAAATTGATTGGTATGAATTAACTTCGCGTCGAACGATTGCAGGCATCACCATAACGGTAGATGGGAGGCGAGAATCGGTCGGATCTTCGGAAACAAATACTTGTATCTCGGTACTTACGGTAGGTACTAACTGCTGCGTCGTACACGTTTGGGGGTATCAAATTCATCCCACAATTGGCAGTAGAGAGAGTAGCAGCCCACAAGCTTACATACAAGCCACACTTTTTCAGTTTTGTCCTATGTGGATTCAATTTGATACCTCAACAATAATGCGTTCATATAATGTCAAGAATGACGTTACTATAACATTCTCAAAAATTTTACTTAGGTACCCAAGAAGAAGCGGCGAAGGCCTACGACATAGCGGCGATAGAGTACAGAGGGATGAATGCAGTCACTAACTTCGACATGAGCTCTTACATCACATGGATGAGGCGTAACAATAACGGAGACAACTATTCGTCGTATCAAATCCCGACCGTTGATTCATCGACGAACAGCATTGCTCGTTCTTTTGCATTGAAGAATCCTCTGATTACTCATAAGCATGAGATCCTCGAAAGGAAATTACCTCTGAGCCCTTGCAAGGAAGAGACCTCTCCGACTGCATTAGGGCTTTTGCTTCGGTCTTCCATGTACAAAGAGTTGATGGAGAAGAGCGCGAACGAAGAAATCAATGATAGGAAAGATAAAGTTCAACTGCTCGAAGGGTTTGGATTCGATTGCGTCGTTAAGAATGAGGGTCATCGGGGCGGTTTCGATACGAATTACAAGGAAGACGGGTCGGAGTTTTATGATCAGATGGGGACGTATTTTCATAATTTCTTTCCGTACGACGAATAAATATAAAACACATGTTTGAACGTGAGGAGGAAATCACAATGTTTTTGTTTTTTACATGTGATTCGATGTCGACTAATGCAATAAAGAATTAGACAAACAGTGTCTTGTCATGGTGCCTAAAAGTAATAGAAGGAATGAATCTTTCCCTTGCTTTGCATCGCCAGCCCAATAAGTAGCAATGGTTTTTTCACATTTATTACAACATAATAAAACTAATACTTCTTTGATTGCGAAAGGTTTTGTTATGAAGTTAGATTTTAGAATTGTAAGGTTTCGACCTGGTATGCCGAATTAGATACGCGAGATAAAAGGAAATATGCAATGGTATGACACACAAGTGTAACGTACAATGCTTCGACGCATACCATTACAATTTTCGTTTTCTTTTCCGCATCTAATTTCGCATACCAAACACATATCCTAAACATTTTGTTTTTTTGATTAACGCTCAATGAATGGGTAAACCGAATTTTCAGTTCGTTCAACATGAAGGCTCACCCCTAATTTTACGTGACACAAAAAACATACAAAAAAAACATTTTATCACAGTAACAGTTCTTCAATGAACTTGAGAACATGTAAAAGTCAAGTTTTTACCTAAGCAACTCAGAAATATGGGAAGACCTCCTTTAGCTAGCATACCGTTTATCCCAACCTAACACAAAAAACTTTTTACTTATCAGCCCTGCGTAAGCCAAAGCCTTACGTCGCTCCTCACCACGTCGCCCATCCCAAACCTCAGGGCAGAATCATTACAAGACCCATAATGCCTGAACGGAGCGTTACGCCCAGCGGGCCCCCCATCATCGAAACGGTAGGAAAAGGTCGGGCCCAGGCAGCAGCAGTAGTACGTGTCGTTGCAGTGAACAAATGCCTATCCGACGATTTTTCAGTGTGTGAGGAATGCTTTTCTTTTGTTGCTGTCGTAGTGGTGGAGTGACTATCTGAGGGATGCTTGCCTCGGATTTGGGCCTGGGGTTTCTTCTTGTCGAGCCATCGAAGGATCCAATTGCCAAAGCTTCGACCACCTCGATGTCTCTCTCTTGGATCTTGCGATGAACGCTGACGGCGACGTCGAATATATTTCGGGTTCGTCTGCAGTGAAACATAAAGGTTAAGCTTCGAACTCTGTTTCGGGTTCGTCTGCGTTGGAGTAAGTTAATGAATCAAAAGAGCAAGCTCGGAGAAGAATTGGATTGAGATTTTAATGCCATAACTAACTAATCTAGTCTGGAAATTTATATTCTCAGGAGATACAGCATATGTAAGGCGACATTTTGAGCTGTCAACCTAAGTAAAAAGACGTATATACAATTAAGGTGATCAAGTTCCACGATCAAAGTATACCATTTCAAACAGAAGCAATGCAAAGATTGAGTTCTTTGCCATTCATGTATATCAAGATCCAATCAATTCTTGAAACTTCTCGATAGCGCCATAGATACAACTGCGCATTACATCATACGAATACGAGATTTGGAGTTTCTCAACACAGAAATAAGGATGAAGGATTTCTATCTAATTCGTTCAGTGAGATCAGAATATCAATCACGGAAATCAGATGTTCAGAAAGATTAAACGACTCACCATCAGCTCTACGAAGATAAGCAATCTTATCAGCTGGTACAAAAATCCAATTACTAATCGAATGCCCACGAAGCTGCGTACCTGTGAAGAAATTGGCGAATCTTTTGGTGTCTAGGGCTAACAATCCTTCGCTGGAGCTTGAGAGCAAGCCTGTAGGTTCGTTTCAGACCAGAAAATATGCAGTCGTCAGTGTGATCTCCCAAAGCACCATCCTCAATTAGGTTTCGATCGATCACAAAAAAACACCCCAAACTTTCTTTTCTTCCCCAGAATGTGATCTTTCTCACTCAATACAATCGGTGTTTGCCATTATCTAACCACGAGAAAGATTTCTTCCACCGCAAGCCACTATTGATTTGATTCCAGTAATTTCCTTCGTGAATTTTCTCTCTTATATTTTTATTCTGATTTCAATTCTATGACAGTTTTCTGTTTTTATTTTTGTTTTTGTTTTTCCTAAGCGCTTCCGTCTAGGGCTGCAGAAAAATACCGAAATACCGAAATATCGTCCTTATCGTATCGAATCGTATCGAAAATGTCGAAATTTTGGTATACCGAAGTTTTTGGTAGGTATGATACCGTACCGAAAATTTTCGGTACGGTAATGGTATGAAAGTTTTTAAAATTAGGTATACCAATTATACCGAATACCGAAATTCTAAAATTTTTAATATATTTTATATATATATATATACACACCTATATATATTATTATTTCAAAAATATAAAATGAAAAATTAAGGATCTTCATAAACTTGTTTAGCCAATAAATTATTAACTTATACACAACTTTCTAATATTAGGCCCACCATATTTTACTTATGTAACTAAAGTAACGTTTAATATTTGCCCTTTTAATGTTTTTTCATGATTTTGAAAAGCGGAAGATGCAATGCAATACTTTTTGTTAATCTTCACTAATTTTTAAAATATAGCCACTTCGTTCTAATTAATCTGTATATAAAGTTGTATTTTGTAGTCATGTAAAGTTTTTTGTCTTACTAAGGAGACTAGCTAAACTATGTAAATTATTTAAGGTTAAAAAATCTTTTTATTTCGAAAAATTTGGTATAATAATCTATCTTATTGGGGCCTAAGGAGTTCGAATTGATTAAAAGTTTCAAAACAACGAATTAACGAGTTACGAGACATGCATGGTAAAAAACCCTCCGTGTGAATGGTATAGAATGTATGATACCGATACCATACCGAAATTTTGGTATGATACCGTATCGAAATTTAAGGTATACCGAAAATTTGATATGTATTGTTATGATTTTTTTGGATACCGAAATTTCGATACAGTATACGGTATGGCAGTTTTGGTACGGTATACCGTACCGAACCACCCCTACTTCCGTCCATCACGCAGTAATAATCTTCTGTTTACCCGAACCAAACCGGCTAATGTGGGTTACCCGACCCGACAAGTCTATATTTTTCGGGACCTCGGGTCGGTCCGAATCTCACACCTCAAATTTTAGCATTTGCTGAATAAATTTTCGTCAAAGGGAAATAAAGACAAAAACAAGAAGAAACCCAAAACGTTGAAGAATTGTTCTTCTCTTTCGCCTCCTCTGATCTCTCAGCAATCACAGCTCAGTTTGCCCCTTTGCTGTAATAATTCATCCCCACTTGGATTGTCGTCTTATAAATCGTCCGAACGCTGAAAGTCTGTAATTTTCAGATCCCAATTCGACAGGGTTTGCGAATTTTCGTCTTTTCGACTCCGATTGCCTTCGTCCAGCGAAGCAATCCACTGATTTCACTTTCCTTTGATCGTTGCGCGTTCGATTGTACATATTTGGAGGTAGAGATGAGCTTCCAAGACATTGAGTCGGGTCGCCGGGTCGGCTATGCCAACGGCAGGCAGGATCCGAGCCAGGCCGTAGCTTCTGGAATTTTCCAGATCAATACTTCCGTCGCCACGTTCCAACGGCTAGTCAACACGCTCGGCACCCCTAAGGATACACCACAATTGCGTGAAAAGCTGTTAGTTACTTTTCCTTTTTGTTCTTTATGATGAGGCGTTGTTTTGCGTATTGTTATTTGAGGAAAGATTATGTTTTGTTTTGCATAAGGATTTTGGTGATTAGTTCCTGTTCCGCTTACATGGATGATGTTCTTTCAGTTGTATTTTGCTTCTCAGTTTTCCGTTGTTGAGCGGTTTCGCTAGTAAAGGTTTTTTTTGTCTAGGATAGGAATCTCTGTAATTTGAATGGAAGTGATGAGTCGTAAGCTGAAGAATTCTTTCGGATAGATTAATTTGCTATCTGACTTTTAAATTCGCAAGTTTAAACTGTAAGTGTATCCTCATCTTGAATGCCTAATCTTGTAAGTCCAAAAATCACACCTTGGTTGTTCATTTCGCACTGCTACGGATATTCTTCATGCACTGTTGTTTTAATCACATCCTACATTGAAGGGTCTGGATGGATGACTATTAAGTTCATGCTTACACTTCGGAATTTTATGACATTTGTGACATGTGCAGGCACAAAACTCGGCTGCATATTGGGCAGTTGGTGAAGGATACTTCAGTTAAGCTTAAGCAAGCTAGTGATACAGATCACCGAGTTGAAGTCAGTGTATGTCTACTCAACGACTGTTGTTGAACATAGGACTTCCATGGAAATAATTATCTATAGTGGTTTAGTGAATCCAATAGCATGAACAGCCATGTATTTTGACTGAGGTTATCATTATTAATATCCGAATTCTGTAGGCAAACAAGGAAATTTCTGATGCTAAGCTTGCAAAGATTTGAAGCAGTACAAAGGAGTTTCAGAAGGCTCAGCGGCTTGCAGCTGAGAGGGAGACAGCTTATGCTCCTTTTGTTCCACAAACGGTTCCTTCCAGGTAAAGAAATTCATACTTGATGTCTAATTTTTCTTATTGTGTAGTAGTGTTTTATGGTGAAATAAAGCGTCTAGTTTATTTCCAATGGAATAGGAATTGACTTTTCTTTCTTTTTTTCTAGGTTATTGTTCAATTTTTATATTCTAGTATGCTTTCTAAATAAAGATAATTGAGTGTTTTCAGTTTTTTCATTGTTCTTTGCTGCGCTGCAGCTACACAGCTGGAGAGACAAATGAAGATAGAGATAATGGTCAGGCGCAACAAGCACTCCTTATGGCTTCTAGAAGGTATGTAGTTTGTAATATGTAATATATCGTCGATCTTTTGACCCCTATTTCTACTGTTCTGTCGCTGAAATTTTCCGAAGTTTCCAGTTGGATGTCTTGGTAGCTTTGCACTGTCCTCAACTCTCGGTTTCCCGATCTTCTACTCCATTGTTTTCAATTTATCGTTATCATTTGTGAAATGATTGAAAATTCTTTTTTATTGTATTGGTGAGATCTTTGGTTATGCTTTATGTGCTGCAGGCAGGAGGTTTTGTTGTTGGATAATGAGATATCTTTCAACGAGGCAATAATAGAGGAAAGAGAGCAAGGGATACAAGAGATACAACAACAAATGGTGAGGTGAGTGAATGAAATATTCAAAGACCTCGCTGTACTTGTTCACGACCAAGGAACTATGATAGGTAAACTAACTCTATCCCACTTCCGTTTTCTTTTTCCTTGTTTTTTCCTTCAATCACACAAACCTTGTTTTCTCTCTTGTCCAGACGATATTGGCTCCAACATTGAAGGTTCTTATGCTTGGCAAAGCTCAAGGGAAATCACATCTCGTGAAGGCAGCTAAGACCCAGAGATCAAATTCCTCTTTGGTAAGTAAAGACTTTCAATGTAATTTACCATTTGAAGAATTCTCTCGTGGGACATTTTTGCAGTTTTGTGAATAATGTGCACTGATCTTATCTTCCTCTTGTAGACTTGTTTGCTGCTCGTGATCTTTGGCATCATACTTCTCATAGTAATCATCGTACTTGTTGCCTGATCATGGACATCAAGTTTGTTCGTCGATGTTTGTGGGTTGCGACCCTACTGCTCAAGGCAATGAAGCTGTTTAATAACGTTTGTTTGTTCAATTATGATTTGTTCGAAAAAGCTCGATGATATCGTCGAGTTACTTACCAGATTGATTTATGCGTGTGTTGTTTATTTGTAAATTTGATTATCGGGTTTGGTTTTGTTCTTTCCTTATCGCGTGCAATGTTACGTTACCTATCGCCATCTTCTGTAGTGCTTATTTTTCGTGAGAAAATAGGTGCTTATAATAAAATTTTCGACTACCTAAATTTCAAATATGAGGAGATAAAAGATGTTCTTTTCATATCAAGAATGTTTCGGCTTTTCCGAGCCTTTGCTAGCCGAGGAAAATACAGTTGCCAGGATTAAAAGTAAAGCAGACAACGCTGCATGCAACGCTGAAAGTGACAAAAGATACGACTCGAGCATGTCCTTTGTTACCACACGGTATTCCCATTACGATGGCATTAGAGTTGAAGAAGCCCTTAATGCGAATTTCGGGCACAAGTAAGCAGCTTTGGCCGCAGCACATTAGTATATCAGGTAGCTCGAAATCGACTCTTGAGAACCAGACTCCTAATGCCTGCAAGAAAATAAA
>JAPQWV010004746.1:0-26847 GCA_027422505.1 Craterostigma plantagineum
AATAAATCGTAAACTGCATAAAAAAGGTAATATGTAAATCAATATGTTATATCTAATGAGAAAAAATAACAAAAAATTAGCTCATGACATCGTACTTTTCGCTGAAAAAAAATAATTATAGTCGTCCTCTCAATTGACTCTAAAATATGTGAAACCTTTACTTCATCGTCATTGATTTTTGCGCCTCAATACAAACACAAATTTCGACATCGACGATGATTATTCACGTAATCTTCTAATAAGAATGACCCATTATATCCACCCTATAATTGTCTGGAAAAATAAATTTAAGACCCAAAAAATTGAATCGTGACAACATTTATATCTCAATGTAAATATTCTCTAATTCCGATGCTGATATGCCTAATATGACTTTCACATGATCATTACAGCATGTCAACTATTTGGAACCAGATTTGCCACTAACAGTTCTCTTTAATCTATATATGAAAGTCAGACAATAACTTACGAATAAAAATTACGAAAAATATAATTTTAATTTAATCACGTAAATGCATTTGTATTTGGAACGAAGTGAGATTGCTCGAGATAGTGTGTGTAAACAACCTTTTGCAAGTGATGCAATAACCATCCGTGACCTTGTTTACCTTACAGAACGGACCACGATTCGTACCATATTGTCGCCATTTCTATGCAAAACAAAAGATGACGCCAAGTTATGAAATATTCGATGAGCTTACACTTGCACCCAAATCTAACAGACGGCTTCTCGCAGTTCCCCTCATCAACCTCGAAGCCGAGCAACACCTGTCTACCAGATATGACTTGCGCTCGTCGAAACCGCCTGCAGAGCCTATCGCTGTCCAGCACCACCACTACACACAAAAATCTGTCCCAACGACCCTCTCTCATAAACTTCTGAGTTGCTTTCAAACGAAAAAAATGCATATTGTACCTTATGAATATCAATCAGAGATCACTATACATGAGAGTAGAGAGACTGATTCGAACAGAAATACTAAAAGGGACTTCGAATGAAAAAGAATATTCCATAAAAATATATATACAACTTACCCCATCTTCATTCTTTCCAATACATGCTGAGTTGCTTCATTACCAGTCAGCCACAAGTTTCTTACAGATGTACTCGATGCATAAAAACATGTACGAAATATATATTAGCTACAGGGCATTATCTTTATTTGTGCCATCATTTTTATAATTAATTTTATTTTTTTGGTAATTTTACAGCGAAGCATTAGGTGCGTCTTTTCCACTTTTTCAAATCGGAAAATCCTTTCCAAACTTAGGCCACAAAGACGTGTAAATGAGTGGGCTCCTCTCATGTAGTGTCCCGACACTAACGAAATTATTATGTACATTAGTCTCAAGATTTATTTAAACAATTAATAATGTTGTGAGTATATATTGTGTAAAATTTTATACTATAACGTTTCAAACATAATTATTGGTGATTATATAACGGTAAACTTTTATATATATTGACTTTTATGCAAGTAAGATTTGAAATTTAATCAATGTTTTCCACAATAATTAACCCATTAATATAGGCATTTCTATCAACTTCCCAACTTTTTTAATTGGAAACTGGAACTAAAAAAAGAAACAACTAAATATAGCACAACTGTAATTAAACAGGAATAGAAGAACCTAAAAATACATAGGACATGAGTTTTAATTAATATAGGAAATTATAGTTAAAATAAAAGTAAAGAAATAGCGTTGAACGAGTGTGGAAATTTTTTGTCACACTTCTCAATCATATATGTATTTCATTTAGAACATACGAAATAATGCCATAATAAATCATACAAAGGTCTTAAATGAGCGTACATACAAATATTCAACCTCCGTTGTAGCAACGTGGTAATGATCATATATATACAATCATATATAATATATATATTGTATCTTATTGATAAACTGATTGTTGGAAATTTAAGAAAAGAGCAGCAACGGCCTCGACAACATCCACACTTCAGCCTTGTAAGGAATTTCCCTCTTTACTTTTCTGATCAATTTTAACTGTAATAGTTAGTGATATCTAAACTGAAATTATGAATATAATTAAAATGACGAGTATACTATGTGTGCTATGCATTTGTTTGTGACAGTTTTTTTAGCGATATTTTTTTTCAGACAGTTGACTATTCATTCTATTACTTGAAAAAGGAACAACACATTTTCGATTCCAACCAAATAACTTCAATACTTAACCAATTACATCGGATCAATACTATGTGTCATAATTTCCGGAATACTATATCGTTATAAATATTTATCAGATACATCCAACTCTTTCTTAAGATATTTTTTATGGTTCCGTTAATAACAAAAAAACAATTAATAATAATAATAATAATAATAACTTTCCCAAATTCACTTCCATCACAATCTACCCAAACTTCATTAACATTAATTAGTTAATTCTTTTAGAATTACAATTTAATCCTACCACAATATACCTAACAAATAAGACGCTTTCTCACACGCGCCTGATGAAGCCGTCACTGCCGCCTTCCATGTTCTCATTCCGCTGAAAAAAACTGATGAACACAGTCAATGGCTGTTCTTGTTGTTGTCGTTGCTGATGCTGTTGTGCTTCTTGCGCTTCTCTATCATATATTCCATTATCTCAACTCTTATCATCTCTCTGACTATTGCCCTCAGCTCTGTCCCTCGAACCACCTCCTATGCCGTCGGAGCGACGGCAGTGGCACTGTGAAGCATGCGACTCCACCTGACTCGGGAGACTCAACCTAAGACTGGTCAACAGCTCACCGAACAACGCCGTTTTGGGAGTCAAATCGCCCGCCCTTGCCGTGGGCCCAGAAACCCGAACCGCCTCGCTCACCACCGAACCCAAATGGCTCCCGCCCATCATCGAAGATTCCCTTCACCGCCGTTGTGGTTGGCCTCTGCAGTTTGCCGCCGCTTAAGAGTGGAGTTCCAGCGGTTCTTGACTGAGTTGTCCGTACGCCCGGGCAATAGACGGGCTATGGCGGCCCATTTATTGCCTATGCCTCGTGGGCCTGGAGGATCACATCGTCCTCTTCCGGCGTGAAAGGCCTCGTGATGCACCCGGGGACACACTGGTTGCACCACCTGAGGCGGCAGGACTTGCCGGTGCGACCGGGGATGGACTCGCTTATCAGAGTCCAGTTCTTAGGTCCGTGCGTCGCGACGAGCTGGCACAATAGATCATCCTCCTCCTCCGACCACGGGCCCTTGACGCGCTCGGCCTCATTGACAACGAAGATAACTGGTGCCGCCATTTCGTTTTCCTTGTTTTTTGTTCGGAGAGATTTTAGGTTGGTGTTTGTGTTAGTGTGTGGGTGGTTTTTAGGTTGGGTATAAATGGTATTTATTAGCTGACGAATGGACACGTCTCATGTAATAACGTCAATAATAAATTCACATATTCTTGTAATAATTTTATTTTCTTTATGATCCTATACTCGCCTTTCTCCAGTAGTGGGCTCCACGCATCCTCCTTCATTTTTCATATTTTTGTGTTATTTCATTTCTTATGTAAAAATGGATAAAATTTTCGCAAGTTTTTTTATTATTTCAAGGAGTAGGGGAATTATTCTGGATACTTTTGCAATTTATTGTTATCGTTATTTTGAATCAATAAAACGTGGTTTTGTTTTTTAATTGAAGTATTGACTCGGATATTAATATTGACGCTGATGGTATCACACAATCCAATATGATTTGAATATAAGTCATATCGACATTTAATCATTATACGGCGATAAATCGTAAATATCGTTTATTGCCAATGTTTTAAAAGCGTATTGCGCAGTGTCGCGTTTTCGTGCTGCTAGCACGTAGCGTAATAGCGTAGCGCATTGCGTGAGTATTTCGAGCAAAACATTTATAATGCAAATATATGTATATATACGTGAGTAGCCTAGAACCATAGAAGTAAACATACCAATTTTAGTAGCCCCATTATGAAAGCAAGCAAAGCAAGTCCGAGAAACATTCAGATATTAATCGTTACAAATATTTCTCAGTCACACATTGAAACAAACCGATCAATCTAAAATTAATCGGTATCATCCAATTGTATTTGACTATCATCACCACTGCTATCAAAGAGTGGAGGATTTCCTCTGTGTGGTGTGAGCCTTCGTTAGTGGTGGGGTCTTTCTTTTTTTTTTTCCCCTTTTGTAATCACACAAAGAAGCAAAGAAAACTCCATCTCATTCTTTACGGCACTCTGACTCAACCGTTTCCCCGCTTATTCTTTGATTTCCCATAACTATCTCACTCCCTACTTTTTGAGTCCGCACTCAGTGCTTCTTTTTCGGTGTTGAGCTTGAGGGTTATATAGATATCAAGCAAAATAACCACTTGTTGAGATGAACGAAGCAAAAAAGAGATGAGTGGAATTGGAGAGGCAGAGAAGAGTGAAAATCTGGCAGAGGTGATGAAGACGCCAGAGAAGAGCAAGAGTCCCCATATTGCTACTTTTGTGAGCAAATTTGAGGTCTGATTTTGGTTCTCGATCATAAAGATTGGTCTTTTCTTGTTCTTGGTCCAGTTCTTCCGATGATTCAAGCAAGATATTACAGATTTACCCCTAAATTCATTTAATTATCTTATACTCCTTAATTGAATAATATAATGATTTTTCCCAAATAGCGTGGGGATTATACGAAATAGCGTAAAAAGCGTAAAATATAGCGTATATAGTTTAAAAAGCGTAAAATATAGCGCATATAACGCATGCTTTTTGGGAAAAACCGAAATTTATTACGCTACAACGCGTTTTATGAAAATTTTGTGCTATTTACGCGATGAAGCGCGCTACAATTGCGCTTTTGAAACACTGATATTGCCCCACCATATCAAATAAATAGTTGGTGAGTTACAGGTCACTGCATATTTATCTGTGCCATCGTTTTTACAATTACATTTTTTCGTCATTTCCAACAAAGCATGAGTTGTGACTTTTCCCACATTTTCAAATGGCAGAATCTTAACCATCATTTAGATTTATGCCCGAAAGAAGTGTGGGCCATTCTTATACAGGTTGTGTTCCTCTCATGTAGGTTTTTGGACTAGAAAAAATACTCGTTGAGATAGATTAATATGGTCATTTTAAGGTGGATATGAATATGTTCATTTAAAGGTGGATTAATATGTTCATTTTGTGGTAGTGTTAAACGTTTAAGCATTAATTATTACTCAATTTATCAATATAGATTTTTTTTTAAGTATTTAATATATTTTTAAAAGATTTGAATATGCTAATAATAAATTAAAAATAGAGAAAATGCTATATATGATAGAATTGCTAAATATAGGTTGTATCAGAAAATGTGAAACACTGCTTCATCGAGGTGATAAATACAGTAAAAAATATATGGAATAATTTTATAAGGGGTCTTTACACATAAGTACCTATTTGGATAAAAACTTGTAATTTAGTACCCTGCAGGATTTTTTTATATGTAGGTACCTAACAGAATAAAATTTTTGCACATAGGTACCCGATTCTCGAAAGTACACCATACAACACATTTGGGTACCCTATATCAACACATTTGGGTACCCTATATAACAGAAAATGGTACGGCGTATGCTATATTTAGGTACGCCCTATGTAACACACAAGTCCGTAGGTACGACGTATGCTATATTTAGGTACCCTATATCAACGTGTTATGGTATGCAATATACACACAGGAAGGTACGACATGACTAAGGAAACTGGTAAAAATTAAATCGGGTACCTATCTATAAAATTTTCTGACATGGGTACCTATGTAAAAAATTTTATCCAATTGGGTATTTTCTATAGATTCACCATTTTATAATTCAATCTATGATAAATGGTTGGACACTCAAAAAGGTCATTGGCTGACCTGCCATTCTATGATTGGGGTCATTCTCAGTCCAACTCAGTCCGGCCCAACACATGTATATTATGTTTGAAAATAAAATATGTATATTTTATGTTTAAAATTAAATAAAAACCAGCACATATAGTACAAATAAATTTTCAGCCCAACTCAATTCGGTCCAGCCCATGCTTCAAAATAAAATATAAAAAACACATAGTATTTGAAGTGAGATCATTTAGTGGTAACAGACTTTCATGCAATACATCTATTCAATTCAAAATTCATAAGGCATATATGATACTTTTTGAACCAACCTAATTGACGTTTTTTAAACTCATTCGGTCCGCTGGCTCTTCTTAAAAAAATAGCACTTGACTCAGTCAATGTTAAAAAAAAGCCTCGTTGACGTTTTTTTGTCAATGACCTTCATTTTAATTAACTGTTAACCATCTTCTTTAAAACCTCGTTAATTAACTAAAATAAAAGAAAAAGAAAAATAATATACATGCAGACGATCTGTATCTATATAAAAGAAACGAAATCCCATTTAAACGCACAGCAGTACGTAATAATTACTACAACCACCCAGATCGATCTATCCTTTCTTCTTCATCGTCTCTAAGAAAAAACAACCTCATTTTCGTCACTAAGTCGAGCTTGAAGTCTGCGAAACAAGTCTTGAAAGAAACACCCAGCTCTAAACAAGTCATTTTCTTTGCAGTAAGTTTTTTCGTTTCGAATTACGAAATTTAACCCTCGAAATTACGTGATTGTGTCAAAGAGATGATGTTTGGCCATGAGAGTGTCGAATTTCCAGTTCGAAAGACGAAACTCGTGGTCATGCTTCATGGAACCCGCACATATATCCACAAAGGCCCCATGCATTAGATATGGGGCCCGGCATCTTTACATCTTCCCCGCGCATCAGTGCAGGGGCCGCGCGCACTCGACGGGCCGCGCGCACTAGAGCACGGGTCCCGCGCCTCAGTACAGGGGACCCAAGCACTGGTGCTGGGGTCCCGCGCATCAGCCCATGGCTGGTCACTGAGCATGGGTCCCGTGCACTAGAGCGCGCTCCCGTGCACATGAGCGCCGAGGACCAGTGCGTCAATGCCGCCTGCGCACTAGAGCAAGGGTCTGCGCACTTGAGCTGGGGTCCCACGCATCAGTGCATCGGCCCCGAGCTGTACTGCAGGGGTCCCGCGCTGTGTTAGGTTTTCGAGTGAGCTGTTAGGGTTTTCGAGAGCTGTTAGGATTTTCGAACTCTTAGGATTTTGAAAGCTGTTAGGGCTTCAATTATGTCTCGAAAACACATTATCAAACAACACAGCATCGAAGATAACATTTCGCAGATAGGGTTTTCGCAAACTTGGGTTTCGCAAGACGTTATGGTTTTTGCAAGCTGTTAGGGTTTTCGTAAGTAGGGCTATAGTTCTAGTAAATTTTACTTCTATTGCAGGCAGGCGGTGTAACAACCCGCCCATACCGGGTGTCACTATAGCATCGGTCCCTACCGGGACCAGTGGGGTTGGGCCACCACAGTCCGAATGATAGTCTGGCCCCACTGTACCACCATTTAACCTTTTAGCGTGCTTCGTGCACTCGCTCACACGCACCCTGAGAAACTTCCCAGGGGGTCACCCATCCCTAGATTGCCCCAAGTCAAGCACGCTTAACTTCGGAGTTTCTATAGATGACTCCCGAAAAGGTAGGTCGACCTTGGTGATATGAGTAGTACTATCAATCCTTTTATACGATTCTTAGCCTGAGACGCCCATACATTGTCAGTCTCAGGATCCCCTCTCATTCTGGTGTTGGATCGGTTCGTTCATGTACCCCTTCGCCTAGAAGCCTGCCAGGAGCCGCTCATTGTCCGTGCACCCTGGCACCGGCGATCACTCCCCGCCCTCTCGGCCCCGGCCGTCACAGGCGGTAATAATGACAATCACTAACATTGTATTTCAAGTTGAGGGTCAGTGGATAATTTGCAAGGACAATACCTCGAAGTGGTGTCCTCTTCCTACTCGTAGATGGCAATCAATCTTGATCGACGAGGAAACATGCACGTTAGAAAACGTGAAGGATGAGATTGTGAAGGTATTGTCGCTACGCAACGACAATTCCAAACTCACGTTAAGCTATATGCCCAGCGTAGTTTATGATTTTCCACGACCCACCTACATCGAGAATGACTACAGTATGTGGATACCTTGGTTTTGGTGGTCCACAGTCTAGACCCGTGCTCCATGTTGAGGTTGCGTTATTTGTCAGTGCTACACTACCACAAGCTCATCTTAAAGACCAGTCGAATTTCAACGTCGGCCTAATAGAGCAGTGCGACGCAAATGAGGAAATCCATCCCGTGGAGGGTTACATGGGCGACATATCTAACTACCAATCTTACCAACTTTCTGAATACGAGGGTTTTCAAGAAGACCAAACCGGACACTGCGAGAATCAAAATGAGAGTGAAGATGATCCGGTCAAACAACCCGAGGAACATTATGCTTCAAAAAGTGATGATAACGATGTCGACATCCCGGAGCATAACTCTCCACATGCGGACGATGTCACGTATGGATTTGGGATGGTTCAAGCCTGTTCGTTGGTCAGGAATTTCGGGACAAGAAGGAAGTCAAGGACGTGATCACTAAAGTCGCCCTTGATGCGTGTTTCGAGTTCAAATTGGCCCGGTCAAATAAAACCATGTACGTAGTGAAATGCGCAAGTGACGGATGCACATGGCGAGTACGAGCTGCACAGGACAAGGACTCCCCTTTTTTCTCAATACGAACGTACTGCAACAAGCACACATGCAAGGTTTCTCATCGTCGTCGTAGACTTCGCGAATGAAGTTCATCAGTTGTATCCCAAGTTCTGTTGGCACATTTCACCAGGCCTAAAGACATTCCGAAACCCAAGTAAATTATGTTGATAATGCAGAACAAGGGAGTAGATGTCTCGTACTACTAGGCTTGGAAATGCAAGCAACTTGCGTCGGACGATCGGTAACAGGACGATTGTTACGGTTAACTTCTAGCGTACTTGGATGCATTGAGGCAAGCAAACGTTGACAGCATCATGGATTGGGAGATGGACGAAGAAAGGAGGTTCAAATATATGTTCTTAGCATACGGTGCATGCATTAGATGATTTGCATACATGAGGAAAGTCGTATCTATCGATGAAACTTTTTTGAAGGGTAAGTATAAAGGAGTTTTGCTCATTGCTACGGCACAAGATGGCGATTACCATCAATACCCTTTCGTATGGGGTCTTGCTGACGCGGAGGGAAACGAATCTTAGACGTGGTTTCTCACTAGATTGAGGCGTTTCGTACCGGACAATAATGAACTCGTCATAAATTTCGACCGAAACCACGGTATAAAGTATGCCCTCCTGGCTGTGTTTCCGAATTTGTTTCACAATTTCTGCGCGTGGCACATTCAACAAAATCTGAAGACGAAACGGTGGACAGGGGTACGTGCCCCATTTTTTGGTGGGTAGCGAATGCCTACACCAAGGTGGAGTGCGATGCACATTACAAAGCTCTAACATCAACATTCAAGTCAGCGGGTCGATATCTTTGCGAGATTGAAAAGCCAAGGTGGACGAGGGCATATTGCCCCAAATCGAGATATAACATCTTGACGACCAAGGATCCGGGTCGATAAATGCGGCTCTACGCGCGGATAGAGAACTTCCAGTTATAGGATTGTTGGGCTCGATTCACCGATTAACATCAGCTTGGTTCAATAAGCATCGAAGAGCATGTGAAGCTTCTATCGCTGCAAATTTGACGTGTTTACGCCGAAGGTCGAGTCGATCCTCCGCGAGAATTTCTTTGGGTCGCAAAGATTTCATGTCGGAAGTTGGGCGTCTAACATATAATGTATACGGGCACAACGTGAATGAGGTCGTCGATCTAGAGTTGCGTACATCCAGCTGTAAGATGTTTGACATCGACCGAATTCTTTGCCCACACGCGATTGCTGCTTGTGGTTATGCCAACATTGATGTGGGTTCACTAGTCCACCCTTATTACAGATTGGAAATTTGGATGTTAGCTTACGAAGGTACTATATGGCCGGTGTCCGGAAATATTGAAAGAAGTGTTGAAATCTCTATTGGTCCTAATATTACCAAACAAGGATCAAAAGATTAAAATCCTTAGACGGTTCCACCTTCTAGTGCGTGAAGTGTGTGTTCTTGGAGAGAAACTTATGAGGTGGCTAACTTGATAATTCTTTTAATAAACCCTAATTAGGGTAAGTATAAGATTTATATACCACAAGTAAGCGGTATATTAAAGCTCAGTCCCAAACTTATACAAAATATCATAAGTCTCCCCAAACTACAACATCACATTAAGTAACAATATATAAACCCAAGATTACGATAATAAAGGATGCTACAAAATATTCCTAACAACTCCCCCTTAGCATCCTTTTCGGCTTGGCGTTCTTTGTGTCTTCTTTTTCTTGGGTTTAACCAGCGCATAGATCGATTTCCTGAGTCCAAGTCTGAACTCGTATGATCGTATCGTTCTTCGAAAAGATATTCGTTCTGAGATGATGTGATCAGCTTTTCGTATTTCTCCTGGACTTGTGCTTCTTCGAACCTTAGTTGCTCCAGAATCCTTCTGAGTTTGCTTCGAATGATCAGTAGAGTTCCTCGCTGAATTTGGTAATCTCTGACGTTTTCATTAGCCTCTTTTCTCCCTTGTAGTTGATGTAGACCACTGATGGATCGACTTCTTCATTGATTATGTGGCCTTCACCAAAACTTGGGTCTGTGGCTTCAAATGATGGCTTCGTGAGATTCACCCTTTTCATGTTGCTTTCCACCGCCATTTGGAGGTCGTGAGTTGCATTGAATTTGACTTGGCGCATCATGAATCGCTTAAGAGCGACGTATCCCACCTTGAGGTCTGGATTCTGAAGTGTTCCAAGGAACCTGTAGCTTTCCTAGCATCTGATTAATGTCTTCAGCTCTGATGTAGGAGAGATTGCCTTCAGTCAGTTCGTCGATCGTTCCATCTGCTCGCTGCACCTTGTAGATAAGAAATTCGTTGAAGTCAAGGAAAGCTCTTCGTACTCCCAATACTACGTTGATTCTGGCTTTTTCCTTCTCTTCTCTTCGAAGAGTATCAACATCAGCTCCTTTTCCTTTGAGCATAAGCCCTCGACGGAGAGAGAGCAGGTACCGAACGTGGTTGGTCTCGAGAGATAAGTTATATCTCTGAGTTCAAGCTCGTCCAACGTTTTGATCCTATCTTCCTTCCTCCAGATTCTCCTTCGTATCTTTTCTTGATATGGAGCAATCACTTTGGCATTCTCCCATGGCAGCTTCAGTTCTTCTCCTATCTTCGACTTCGGTGAGGGGCACTCCTCATCAACAATGGTGTGTTTGAGAAGCTTGGGAAGTTCTGGAATATCAGCTTCGTAGTCTTCACATTCCTCGAGTTCATCATCGTCGATAAGGGCCGGGCTTACGTTTGCATCATCAGGATGTATCTGGCATTCTCCATTAAGCCTTGGCCATGCTGAATCCATCGGCTTTGTTAACCAGTCATCGTTGAAGATATACTTTTCTACCGTTGTGTGGGTATTGTAAAGTGTTTCGAGAGATAGGATCGGTTCATTCGGATGAAGGGATAGAATATGTGAGAATGGAGGATTGGAGGAGCGCTTAGACTTGTGGGACTAGGCAATGAGAGGCTCATGGCTGGTGAGGAGGCTTCTCTTTGTGATGAGGAAGCCTGTTGGGTTGTTTTGGTAGTAGTTCGGGTGGAGTTTTTGGTTTGTGTAGGTGTTTTGGTTCGAGTTGTTGTTTCGTTGTCGGTTGACTCGGTTGTTGAGGCTGAAGCCCTTTGTCTTTGTCTTGCATCTTCTCTCCCTCGGGACGACCCTCATCTTTTGGGTCGTCACGTGGTTAATTGGACGCCCCGGGGCCTCGGCAGGTGAACGGGACCTCGCGCCGTCTAAGGACTTCCTGTTCATGTTCGCTCAGTTCGATACAGTGCGGAGACGGGCAATCTGGACGTTGATGAGTTCTGATATGGGAAAGTTCCATGGGCCTCCATCGTTATCAGCGGTCGGATCAGGTTGAGGAGTCTTTTTTGATGACAGGGGCTTTGCCTTTGTCGCGAGTCGAAGCACCAAGTGCATCGTACGCTTGGGTCATGATGGAGTCTTGGAGATTTTTCGCGAACTCGTCCAGTCGAGCATCAAGCCTCACCTCTATCACGAACGGGAAAATAGCGGGGCGGAGTCACGGAGACATTCCACCGTCACAACATCAGAGAATAGTGCTCATGTGCCGCCTGGTTGCACAGGACCTGAGAAACCGAGGCCACTCAGGCGCACCGTTGACATCGATGTTCAGACTTGCTCAGATCGATGGCCCAATACAGAGGCGATTGTGGTGTTGACCGCTGTGGGTCTTCTGTTCTGTCCCTGACTAGTATCTAGTACGGTGACATCGAGAGCGTTCTGGGCAGGTCACCAAGACCTGTCGGTGCAGAAAAAAGGTGTATGTGTCCTAGAAAGTGAAAACAAATATAGGTGGTGAGGACACTAGACTTGTTAGGATCAATGACAGTGCAGTCTGAGGTTGAGGACTGCATGATTCAACATCAACCGACTCCGAGTGAGGCGGCGGTGATGACTGACGTGGCTCCTCGTGTGTATGTGAAACAATCATCTATTGGGAGATGTTTGAGTGGCTAGGTGGGGTTGTTTGCGCGATTGGACCTGATGTCACGACTTCTACTCGGGGAAGACAAAGTCGTTCCCTGTGCCTATTGGCTCGGTCCGGCTTATTTGTGGACTGGAGGATGGAGGACGACGATCGTGTTTTTGTTTGGTGCGTCGTTCCTGCTTACTACTGTCGTCATCCCTTTTCGATTTTCTCTTCTGTTTTCGCTTGGGGGATGCGGCTTGTTCTAGACATAAACTTGGCTGGTTGGGTTGGCTTGTCCCTGGGTTAAGTTCAACAGGGATGTGTTGAACCATGTGAATGTCGTCGAGATTGTTTGCGCGAAGGTATTTTTGAAGTGTCGGATCGTTTAGATCGAGAAGTTATAGAAGGTAGTCAGGTAGAATGCCCTCCTGATTAATTTGACATTTGTTGATATGATTTTCCCGAGCTTTGGGATTTCGTAGCCCTCGGCCAGGGGACAACGTTCGATCTCTGGGTGGAGGTCGATGAAATTTTGAACAAGGACGGGAATCCATCGTAGGTAGGGGAGGACTTTGGTCGATCCGAACTTTCGTCTTCGAAGTTGGTCAAGCAGGCCAGGCCATATGAGTTGGGCAACATCGTAGTTTTGTTGAATGCGATGCCTTGGAAAATCAGCATAATTTGGCGGTTGCAGCGGTCGGACCCAGTGTGCTTAGGAGATAAGCACTTGTTGACTATCAAGAAAAGCGTCCGCCAGGGTTGAGGTATGTCTTTGGCACAGAAGTCGGGGAGATGAATGGTGTTTGGGCGTTCGGTTTGTTTCCATGAAGAGGTAGTCGCTTATGAGGTTATCGTTATTTTGTTGTGGGTCGTAGTGAATCGAGGTTGGGAGATTTAGTTTGAGCAAAGGATTGTTGGGGTCAGAACAACAATTGTGTTGTCAATTTTGGCTGAGAGCCGGGTTGCTTTGGGGTTATCTGTTGGGTTTTGAAGAGTGGCCCAAATTGTTGTACGTAGACTTCTGGGACACGGTCAGTTATATTTAAGGCAATCTTTAAGGGATGGTTTTGTAGGATTTTGACGATTATAGGGCATGGACAGGATGTGTTGTCAAAATCTAACTGCACGTTATTGGGTAGTCTTTGTGCCCAGTCCTAGTAGTGAAAATCTCGTCAATCTCTTTCACCATATTGAAAGATCTGTACCAAAATATCAAATGATTAGTTTGCTGATAAGTTCGTCGCATTCGATCACATGAAAGGATTTCATGTGTTGAAATTATCAAGTAAATGAAAGGATTGCAACAAAAAAAATTTAAGTCTCGACAAAAGTGTTAAGAATTGTGTAGCAATTAAGAAAAGTTCGCACGATTGTCATTGATTTCATGTCATTTGACTTAGGAAATTTGAACGATTCAATTTAACTGACAATCGGATGAGTGAAATAAAGTAAGAATCTGGAGAATGGGAAAATCGGTCGATGCCAATAATTTAATAAGGAATTGAAATCGGGTGATCTCAATCAGAGTACAAAATTTGAGTAAGGCTTAGAATCGAGCGAATTGAGGTATTAGATAAGATATGGAATCGGGCCCGAACGAAATGAATTACTTAAGCATGATCGATGAAGGACTTAGAATCGGGCATTCAAAAGGTCAAAATTGGTTAAAGAATCGGGCGATTGGAAATTAAAATTGAGCAATGAATTGGGTGAGGCGCCGATCGGGCACTCGACGTTGAAAAATTAATTTGAAAAGAGGGACAGAATCGTGCGATTTGAGACCGAATTGGGCGATAGGAATTCGAGCGAACGACATCGATCGAACGAAATCTATATGATTCGGCCGATCGGATGAAATCTTGGTGCGACTCGACGAAAACTGCAAAACCCTAAACAGTGAATCCTGCAGAAATGAGAAAAGAAAAGAAAAGAACTAGTAAAAACTTGCAGATTTCGTGATTTTCCTTAACGAAAAGTAGTAGGGATTTGCAGAAATTGGGTAAAATGTTGGAATTGAGTTCAAAAGAGACGAGTCGAGTTTGCGAGTGTCGAGAGCTTTTGAGATTTAGGTGAGAGAATTTGGGGAAATTAATGAAAATTCAGGCGAGTTCGTATATATACGAGCTGTGTTGTAGCGCGTTCGATCGATTGAGGAATCGGACGATTTGAAGAATCGTCGACAAAAAGATGTAGTGTAGCGCTTCGATTGATTGATCAATCGGGCAATTAATATATATAGAGTTGTACTGTAGTAATTCGATCGATTTGAGAAATTGGGCGATTTGAAGAATCGCCGAGAAAAATTTTTAATAAAGACCTTGGTGCTGTCGATTCCAGAATCGTGCGATTCTTGGATTCGCCGAGATGCTGTGGAATCGGCCGATTTAGATGTGAGATATTTTAAAATGTAAAGGTTTCTAACTTACGAATTTTGACCCAAAAATCGACTAAATAAAATCTTCAGAGAATCAACCTAAACTGACATATGCAAAATTTTCAAGTAATTTGTAACACTGAGTGCAAACTCAGGTTTTCATCGATTGTGTGACACAAAATCCGATAGTCGACGAAGAAAACATCGCTTTCATTCGCGGCGCTGAACCCTCAAGTCAAAGATTTGTTGGTAAAATTTATCATGTTTGTCGGGACAATAATGAGATCGTTGTTCGATTCACGCCTATAAATAAACATGATTCGAACAACACGGTAATACTATCAATCAATCATACTCAAAAATTTAGTTCATACAAATGTACTGGAATCAGCAGCAAGATCATGAAGAGAACGAAGAACATGCAGAGTTAAGACGTCGGTTTAAGCGCAATTTGGATATGTTGGCGCTCGAGCTTTTGCTTTTTTCGTGTTTATTCGTTGCTTTAATAGTTGTGTTGTTTTGGGTCCTGACAAGGCGTACTAGCGTTTGAGAAAGGTTTATGGATTTTGATAATGTAATATTCATAGTTCGTGTTGTGGGATTGTCTTTTGCATTTTGAAGGTGTTTTGTGGTGAGTGTGTTTTTCGCATTTGGAAAGATTCACGAAGCGCTTTGAAGATCAGTTCGCGAAAAAACAACTCCCCCTCAATGTTTGGATTTTTGTGAATTACAACCTCTAAGATAAACACCTATCCCCGGAAAATTTTAATAAATAGAATATGTTCTCGATTTATAAGTTCGGTCGATTCAAAAGTTCCAAAAACAGTTTCGCTCGATGCTCAGTTTCGCCGAGGAAAGTTTAGAAGAATTAGTCTTAAGGGAAATGTTAGATCGATTTGAGAATCGGACGAATTTGTGCGAATTGTTCAAAACTTCCCCTAAACCCTAAACTCAACTCCCCCTAAACTCTTAACTCCCCCTAAACCCTAAACTCCCCCCTTTTTTTTGACACACGCAATAAAACATAAAAGAAATTAAATGACCTATTTTCACAATATAAGGTTCATGTAAGGACAATCAATCATGTCTTATGGTTCAACATGCCTAACCTAGACACCTGGAATTGGAATCGCTTTTCATGCAATGCCTTTGTGAATAAGTCAGCAAGTTGAAGATCTGTGTGAACAAAATGCATTTGATTGTACCTGTTCTACATGTTGCTTGATAAAGTGTATCTAATGTCTCTATGTTTTGTGCGTGAGTGAGTACGGGATTGCTAGTTATAGCTATTGCACTTTTTGAGTCACAAAGATTGGAATATGATTTAAAGAAATGCCAAAGTCTCGTAGCTGGTTCTCATCCACAAAATATGTGAGCAACAACTCGCAACAACGACATATTCTGCCTCCGCTGTCAAAGTTGAGACACAATTTTGTTTTCGAGACGACCAACTTACGAGTTTACCCCCTAGAAATTGAGTGGCTCCTGAGGTGATTTTTCTGTCCAGGTTGCATAATCAGCATCCGTGTATCCTACGAGTTCGAAGTCAGAGTCCATGGGGTACCATATACCTAGGTTGGGAGTCCCTTTAAGGTATTTGAAGATCCTTTTGACGGCGAGCATGTGAGACTCTTTTGGATCAACATGAAAGCGAGCACAGAGACACGTGGCGAACATAATGTCAGGTCGGCTGGACGTGAGATAGAGCAGGGATCCTATCATGCCTCGATAAATTGTTTGGTTGACAGATTTTCCTGTGGAATCTGCATCTAGCTTGCATTTGAGTGCTGGCAGGATTGGAGTTGTCCAAGTTGTACTTCTTGAGAATGCCGTGAATGTACTTGGATTGGTTGATGAAGATTCCATCATGAAGTTGCTTAACTTGGAGGCCTAAGAAGAAGCTTAGTTCTCCCATCATACACATTTCGAATATCTGCTTCATTGATCTCAAAGTTCCTACACATTCTTGCGTCCGTCGAGCCAAAGATAATGTCGTCGATGTAAATCTGTACTAACATAATGTCTGAGCCGTCCTTCTTGATGAAAAGAGTCACATCGATCTTCCCTTTTTGAATCCGGAGGAAATGAGAAAATCAGGAGGACCTCGTACCAGGCTCGGGGAGCTTGTTTAAGTCCATAAAGAGCTTTATCCAGCTGGTATACGTGGTCGGGAAATTGTTCGGTCACAAAACCTTCAGGATGAGATACAAAAACTTCTTCCGTCAGTATTCCGTTCACGAATGCAGTTTTGACGTCTATTTGGAAGACTGTCAAGTTCTGGTGTAGCGAAAGCTTAGAAAATCCTGATGGCTTCAATTCTTGTGACTGGAGCATAAGTCTCGTCGTAATCGATTACTTCTTGTTGATTGTATCCTTTTGCTACCAGTCTTGCTTTATTTCTAATAATGACACCTTGCTCGTCCTTCTTGTTCTTGAAGATCCATTTGGTACCTATTATGGTTTTTCTAGGTGGTCTAGACACTAAGTTCCAGACTTGCAGTCTTTCAAACTGGTTGATTTCTTTCTGCGTTGCGATGATCCAATCTGGGTCGACAAGGGCTTCAGCACTTTGCTAAGTTCATTTTTGACTGAAAAACAAGAGCAAAGCCTCTCATTAAATGTCGAGGCACAAGTTGTTACACCACTGGAGGGATCGCCAATTATCTGCGAGTTTGGTTGTGCACGGGTCCACTTTTTGTATGAGGTTGTGATGATTCGGTTACATCGGTACCCGTAACAATTTTGTGGCTTTGACCAGTCTGATGTTCCGTAGGCTCAGCAGGTTGGATATTGACAATTCTGGAGAAATTGCAATTATCGAATCGGTGGTTGAGCAGAGGCTGTTTCTGAGCTAGAGATGATCTCAGTATCTGTTTGAAGTTCATTGTTGTCATCCATGTGTAGATGCTCTAACGTGGGAGGAGAATATCATTGTGTTCACTGATGTCCTCAATGTGAGAGATTTTCCAAAGTGTGGAGGAGAATTATCATTGTCTGGTGCTGCAGAAGTTGTTGTTGCGGTGGGGGCGGTGGTTTTGAATAGAGATCCTCAAATAAAAGGTCGAGTTCCACTTCACTCAATGTATTGGAATTTGAATGTTCTCCCACCGAGGTGCTTGGTTGATCTTTGTCAACTCTCGTAGTAGTCCGGGTTATGGACTGATTTGTACAGAAGCCACTCGGTCTACTTCCAAACGTAACATTGATGCTTTCCATGGCTAATCTTTTCTCTTTGAGGTATACTCGATAGGCTTTGGAAGTAGTCGAGTATCCTTCCCTTCGAACGCTTGGGTCAAATTGGCATCTATCTTCACGATCGTTGGCCACAAAACACTTGCATCCGAACACTCGCAGGAAGGAGACTCTGGTACTCTGCGATTGATCAGCTCGTAGGAAGTCCTATTAAATCTCTTGTGAAGTCAGGCACGATTCTGTGTGAAACAAGCCGTATTCAGTGTTCAGCCCATAAGAAGTGGGGCAATCCAGAGTGAATGAGAAGTGTTCGAGTTGCTTCAACTAAGGTCATATTCGTTCCTGCGTTCAACTACTCCGTTTTGCTGGGGTGTTTTCGCCCCTGCGAACTGTTGGGTGATTCCAAGCGACGCATAGAAGTCGCTGAGCTTTTTATTTGAATCTTTCCCATTGTCAGTTCTGATGATTTGAACAATGGTAGAAGTTGTGTGCGGTCTTGATGAACTCAATGATCAGACCTGGTGTTTCGTCCTTGGTTATGAGAAATGTGGTCCATGTGTAGCGTGAGAAATCATCTACGATAACCAACACATAGTTGCGCTAATTGAGGGTCTGAGTGCGCATAGGTTCACACAGAACCATATGAATGAGTTTAAGTGGTTTGGAGGTCGAAGCTGTGTGTTTGGTGTTGTGGGATGCTTTTCTTATCTTTCCTTATTTCACACGCTGAGCACAAATGCTCTTTGTGATATCTGAATGAGGGAAGTCCTTTGACCAAATTTTCTGATCTCAGTTTGTTCAAGTCTTTGAAATTGAGATGAGAGAGTCGCTGATGCCAAAGATCGTTCTGATGTATGGTGGCACGGGAGATGAGACACGCTAGTCGAACAGTCTTTAGATCAATGGAGTAGAGATTCGTTTTCTATGACCAGTGAGCAGTTCCCTTCCCTTGTCATCGGTGACGCTACATTTGTTAGTTTTGAAATTTACTTTGTAGCATTTGTCACAGAAGCGTCCAATACTGAATAGATTGTAGCTTAATCCTTCGATGTATGAGATCCTTTGATGGTAAGTCTGTCATGGATGTGATCGTCTGTTCCTAGCATGGGTGCGATTGATCGTTTCTGAAGTAGACCTCCCGAGAAATCCCTCGGAAAAGTTGCTCAACAGCTCTTTATTTTCCCGTCATGTGTTAGGAGCAACCTGAATCTAAGTACAACACATGACGGACCTGCAAAACAAGCTAAGTAAGCTTAGGTACCCATTTGAGAACGGGTCCTTCTTTAATTGCAGGTGAGGAATTCAACATATTAGTTGTTATTTTGAGTTATTTGTCAGATTGTTGGAGAACTGACTTGAGAACCCAGACGCGACAATTGCCTATTGGATGCAGTGGGATTTTGGAACCCAAACTTGTCTTAGACTTAATTTCTTATTGTGCTCGATATTGGATGAGGTGTACTTTGGCGTTGTGAGTATGTTTGTTGGGCTGGGAGATATGTTTGTTGGGCTTGGGAGATACCCTTCAGGACTAGAGCTATGTGGAGTGGAAGCGTTTCGGCAAAATTTATCGTTATGAAAACGTTGGAGTACATCATATTTGACATAACGATAACTAGATTTTTTAGTACAAAATAAGGAAACACGGTCTGCGACATTACAAGAGGTCACTTTGGGAAACGTAAAGGAATTTAAATCATGTGAAGTAAGGTTGGAGGCTGGTTTCTTCTTCTTATAGGGCTCTGTGACTTCTCCGCCGGACAAGGTCGAACCTTCTTCGTCTCCTATAGAACTCATGCCTTTGTCTGTGGGCACATGTGATACAAAGTTAGTATGAGATAAAGAAGTTTTCCGTGTAGTTATCTGCAGTTACAAGTAGAGGGTTCGGGAACAGGACGGGAACTGGAAGGTATGTGAGCATTAGGAAAGTTTTCAAGAGTGTAAATTTTGCTTAACAAAATAGTCTTCTCTACTGCGTGGGCTTTCTTTTCTGATTCAAAAAAGGCTGTAAGGTCGCCTATTTTACGAATAATTTCTGGAATGTAATACAGTAGAACCTTATAAATTAATACTCTATAAAATAATAAACTCCTAAAATAATAAAATATCTCGGTCCCGACTTGGGCCTTTGTAAAAAATCATCAAATTCGATAAGATAATAATATAATAATTTTTTGGAAAATCTCTTATAAATATTAGGTCCCATTAAAACTCTAAATAATAATTCATAAAATTTACAATTATTAATTATGATAATTTGCCAAAATATAGAATCTATTGTTACTAGATTCTCTTAAAATCTACTTGGATTTCATCCAAACTTTTTAATTGCAGTCAATAGTTGTTATGTCGAGTTCTCTAGCTGCAACAAAACATTGTGACTCTTAATATACCCATCCTTCTGAAAGTTGGCTGAACGATACTCAGTGATATCCTGAGAGCATTCGATATTGTACATTGACTAATTTTCAAATGATTTTTCATTAATTCAGTAAATCGTTTTGAGTACATGAATACAATTTAATGAAACATATTTGGATTCATTTATCTTCAATACATTCTAAATTTGTTGAATTTAAAGAATCTCTCTTTTAATTGATAAAATATTAATTTATCGATATATTAATAACTTCTAAATTAATAAAATTCCATGGTCCCAATGTTATTAATTTATAGAGGTTTACTGTAGATGAATAAATGGGTTTAGCCTGTTCGTCAGTGCTTTCCTGAATTCATGGCCAAATGGTGACATGTAATCATCAGAGAGCGTGTCTTTCTAGTTTGTAGCTATTATAATTTTTGTGTAATTACATGAAATTTCGGCCTAATTGTTCTCCGTTTCTATTGTCAGATCGGTCACCTCTGTGATCCCTACGAAGGGCATTAGATCTTCAAGGCTCAACCCAAAGCGTTCAATGTTGTACAGAGGAAGTACTTCATCTTTCTTTGGACTAGTCGTGAGTTGAAAGCCCAATCTTAGCGAGGTCCACGTCTTTAGGTTGATTAAGAAAAAAAGTTTGATCAGTTTGACCTCTTTGGTGAGAAGATCCTCTAATTCTTTGACTTCTTATATAGTCGCACACGTTCTTTAGTGATAATTCATATTGAGTGGACACATTCGTTCGTTCTTCTTCGCTGTCTTTTAAGTCCTACATGCATCACTAATTTTGTTTTCTTTATTCTCTACTTTTTCCACTAAAGTCTTTATTTTAGATTCTGATAGAGTTAAAAATTATTGAAGAATAGCTATCTCTTCCTGTTGTTTGCTTAGTAAAGCGTAATTTTTTCTTTGGAGTTCTGAGTAGTCCCTACGATGCATTGAGAGTCGTTTACCCTACGTTCTAGGTTAACAATATCATTGAGAGAAGGTGTGTATACCTCCAGGTCAGATGAAGAGACATCCGCCCTGTCTGAGTCGATGCCTGCTACCTCCTTATCGGAATCATAATCATTGCTTTTCGCCATGAAGGCCACTTCATCCTCCTCCTCTCGTCTGACATGTCCTCTAGCCATTCTCTGCCTCAGCAATAAGGACAATTCCAGCCTCTTTGCATTGAGATAGCTGAAACTTCTTCTTGTAGTAATCGGTGTTCTTCTTTTAGGTCTGAAGCATTCTGAAGCGAAATTAGTTTTCCGTAGTTGAAGCACTTCTTTGGAACTTCAACATTCTTCATTTAGGTTCCTCAGGAGCAATGAATTTTTGTTTCCCGCTTGAGGTTCGTTGTTTGTTGAAGGAGGATAATGATTTCGTGGCACTTATCTTGTTAATAGTCTCTGGGCGCATGGCTAGTTGCTTTCTGATGTATTCAAGTTCGTCCTCAGGTTCTTGATCTGATCTATATTTTCTGAATTGTCAGATTGCATGACTTGTTTTCCTTGGAGGTCATTGAGTTTATGTGGCTTGATTGTTGGTCACGGGGGCAATAGGTCCATGTCAACATTTGTTATTCCTTCGTTCTTGATCTCTTTGGCCTATTGGGAGTACTGAGAGAGGTTGTCATGCAGGGAATGAATGTCCATTGCATCTAGATCTTTGTTCTGTTGCTTGACCAGAACTGCAGTCCTCCCCACTCAGGTTGAAGAGTGGAGAGGAATTTGATGTTGTGGCTCAAGGTTTGAACATTGGATGTGATCTTCTCATCTCATTGATGATGGTCAAGAAACGAAGATAGCTTTCACGAAGTTCTTCACCCTCATTAGCCTTGAAGGAATCATAGGCAGTGAGGATGTTGGATTTCTTAGTTATGTTGCTGACTTCTGTGCCAACCATCATTTTGGATACCTCGTCCCAGATTTCCTGGCAAAGACCATAGCATCCACTTGCTAGTACACATCATTAGGTAGAGCTTGTAGGACGTAGTGTCGTGCAAGCTTGTCTCTCTAGCTCGTGCTCTATCGATGTCATTGTATTTGCTAGGATCTTTAGGAGTTCTTCTCTCGGGAATAGGAGGAACTGCATCGGGTTTTGCAGGGATGATAGTCCAAAATTGAGTTGGGGCCCTCAAAGATGGATTCTAGCATATCATCAGCAAGGGTGTGCCCTTAATTTCGATGAAGTTGATGAAGCATTGTTTCCATATTCCATACTCTCCCCCACCTTAGTAGTGGTGCACGGTTGTCGGATCCAATAGCAGACCGTCCATGTCAATTGGTAATTTGATCGTAACGTGAAGGTGATCTGCGAAATGAAGTGTTAGTTTCGAGCGATTGTAGTTAAGTTTGAAATAAAATTTTGAGTTTCAAGTCAGATTATGAGTTGACTGAATTTCTAGTCTTTCGTTTGTTAATGTCGGGTGATTTCTGTCTAATACTTGAGGATCGGGCGATTCGAGTTCAAAGGAATTAAATTCGGCGATTTTAGTCCTAAGTGTTGAGAATCGGGTTACTCAAGTTTATATAGATCGGGAGATTGTGTTTGAATGAGTGAATTGAGAGATTAAGTTCAAAGAAGAATGTTGAGATCGGCGATTGAACTAACAATTGAGCTCGGGGATTTACTACAGGGCACTTATAAATCAGGCGATTCTGAGTTGGCAACAATGATTAATTAAAGTCGCGCAATTGCTGATTGAAATTTCTACACTGAATAATTGAACACAAATCGAGCGACGAAGATCAGGCGATTTTGTGTTTCGATTAGAATCGAGCGATTTGGGTTGCTGGCGATGAGTTCGAATGAGTGTAAATCGGGCGATTCAATGACTTGAGACCTACGAATTGCGAATCAGGCGATTTGATGAGTTAAGAACAAAAAGTTGCAAATCGGGCGATTCGTCAACAACAACGAAGCATCGAGCGATTCTCTGTAAAGTGAACACGTTTCGGCCGATTCTTTCAAATTGTAAGTACTGTGCGATGAGTCTACCCGAAAGTGATGAATAGACCCAGAAAAACAGATTTTCAGACTCGATTTTTTGCTCAAATCCACCTTAAACTAGACTGAAATCGATGTGAAAGACCACCAAAAATACTCATAATCAGTTTTCTAATGTCTAAGGAGCAAGAAATCAGTGAAAACGATTTAAAAGGTCCAAAAACAGAGAAAAAGACGTGAATGAGTTTTAAGCAAAAAATCTCTCTCAAATCACATCGGAATCGAACGAAACTGGATTCAAATCAAAGATATTGATCCACGTTAGTCTCTGATACCACTTGTTGGTCCTAATATTACCAAACAAGGATCAAAAGATAGATTAAAATCCTAAGACGGTTTCCACCTTCTAGTGCGTGTAGTGTGTGTTCTTGGACAGAAAAACTTACGAGGTGGCTAACTTGATAATTCTTTTGATAAACCCTAATTAGGGTAAGTATGAGCTTTATATACCACAAGTAATTGGTATATGAAAGCTCAGTCCCAAACTTATACAAAATATCATAATAAGTCCCCCCAAACTACAACAACCATTAAGTAACAACATATAAACCCAAGATTACAATAATTAAAGGATGATGCAAAATATTCCTAACAACCTCCTCGCGAGAAACAACGTGGGAGACCAAAAAAATAGGTTGCCTTCAGTTGGAAATTTAGTAGGAGGTAAAACCTCTAAATTTAGGGTTTCCTAATGTAATATAACCTAATTATGAGTGTTATGAAATGACATTATTTTTAGATTAACGTAATGATTGTTTTATAAAGTAAGAGTACGTAATTATGAGTGTTATGATATGATATTGTTTGAGGTATGTGAAGTTAGGATTTTAAAGTTAGGTATTTTAAAGTTAGGGTGAAAATCAGGGTACTCGTAACTCGTTAATGTATATAAAAAAATCACATTATTTAGTTATTATTTTTGAATGTCACGTTGGTGAGTTGGTTGGATGTCATAATGATGGAGCAAATTACATAAGAACAACTTGCCTTATCTTAGTGACTCGGGCTCATGCGCAGTGGACCATATTTCCGAAGCTATGATATAATAGGACGAATTATATTCGTATGGAAGCTTAATCAAAGTTTGAAATTATTTAATCTGGTGTAATATCGCGAAAATCGCAGGGTCCTCGCACATTAGCGCTATGGCCCGGTGCGTTCACAGTGGACCCGCGCTAGCTGATGCGCGCTGGATGCGCGGGACAGTGATTATGTGCGAAGGTCCCTTGCTTTCACGCACAGGTCCCTGCCAGTGCTTAATTGCTTGGGCCCGTGCGCATAAGTTTGGTCCCATGCGCAACAGACCGGCCCCATGCGGATATTACTTTGACTAGTCAACAAACTTTTAAACCCTAATTTTAGTCAATTATTGGTCTTCTTTTGCAGACACTTACTTTTGAATTATTGGTGGTCAGTTATTTGTCTAAAAACATGTCAGCTTTGATTTCGGTGTCATAATGCTTTGGTAAATCAAATGTGCTTTCGATGAGTGGAAAGCAAGTCACGAGTTTAAAAATAGTTGCAATAATTATAATATAATATAATTTTATACATATTAAAAAAAAATTAATCATAACAAAAAAATTTGTCGAAAAAAAAATTAATCTAGACCAAAAAATTACTCGTAAGCGTTAATGTATACAAAAAAAATTACACTATTTGGGTTATTCGTTGAATGTGACGTTGGTGAATTAGTTTGATGTCACAATAACTGAGCAAATTTACTTGAGAATAACTTGCCTTATGTTGGTGATTCCGTTAGGATGTAACAATCGAAAAATCGTATCTAATTATTGCAAAAGACATACTTTTGTGGCTATGATATTATATGACGTATACATTCGTAGGGAGGCTCAATCAAAGTTCGAAATTATTTAATCTACTGTAAAATCGCGAAAATAGTCGTAGGATCCCGTACATGAGTTCTGTGGCCCAGGGCTCATGAGCAATGGACCCGTGCTAGCTGATGCGCGTGGATGCGCGGAACACAGCGACCACGCGAGGGACCTGTGAGTTCACGCACTGGCCCATGCTCATGTGCGGGTGCCCCTGCTTAAGTGCTTGGGCCCGTGCACATAAGTTTGATCCCATGCGTATTAGAACCGGCCCCATGTAGAAATTATATTGACTAACCCACAATCATTGATCAATTATTGTTGTCTGTTATTTTTTTGTGTGATATTGTCAGTGGGTCGCCAGCTCATCGTACACATTGTGTGGCGCACCGACGTTGAAGTCGCTGTCACAAAAATAGCTGGCCTACGTCTTGTCGCTCGGCATTAATAGCCCTCGTACAGGGGACCCACGCGCGGCACTGGCAATAGCCGCATCTTCGGACATCCCTTCCTATGCCATTGGTTCGTGACCCACCGGCATATACGCGGCCTCGCATGTTCAACTCTCTAAGTTGAGCGAATCGCTCAGCGAGGCCCGGTAAGCATTCGTATGCTAATATCTGAAGACCAAAGACACAAATAAGCTTACCAACCAGACGAAACCCTAACCTCACAAGAGCATTCAAAGATAAAATCCTAACCTGAAGTAGATGTACGAATCCACTGACCAGCTTACTTTCCCTAACCTCCTTTACATCTCGTTTCAGCGACCATATTGCCGCTCTGAAAGCCACGGTGCCCCATCGGTGACGGGCGAATGCCGCCGAGTCTTCGACTAAATAAACCAAGAAGGAAGGGTGGTATCCTTCTTGGAAGACGGGGCAGCAAGACGGCGCCCGCAAAGTAGAGGTCACCAACTTCAACTTCTCGTCGTCGATGCGCACGTATCGTTGGCAGCCAACTCTTCCAACCGCTGCTCAACGTACGACAAGCGAATCGTCAGCACCGATCGACTGGCAAATATCGACGCCAAAATTCTCCCTAACGTTCCCATCCGGTTCGGCTGCGAACTTCAGCCCTGTGATTTGGCAATACTCCAATTTTGACAAAAAGGATTGGTTTCTTCCGAGGATCATCAAAAGCTCATCATGATCGTGAAGCTTCGATTGTCTCTTGATGAGATAACACAACAACTGCGCCGACAGATTGAAATGGGCGGCAGCTTCGACGAGCCTGCCGAACAGACTCCCTTCTGTAAACAGTGCCAGTTCATCGTCGTTTAGCCAGCGACGATCTTCTGGCTTGCTTCGCCATAGCGTGACGTGAGATGTAACAGGCACTCACGGTCTTCGTCGCCTCGGCAATTTGCTTCTTCAATATAACCTAAAATAAGAAATTGTAAGCTAAGTTAGATCGAATGAAATATGTTGCGGGCTAATGCTTATTATTAGGTCTGCTTCCACGCATCGGTCCCCAGCCATGCTTCCTGGGGACCCTGAGCTACGTGCGGGTCCCGTGCGCTTGCACGCACGGGTCCACAGCGCCTCA
>JAPQWV010004747.1:0-26833 GCA_027422505.1 Craterostigma plantagineum
CACTTTCCTCTAAATTCTTCCCTTCTAATTCCTAGCCAAACAAACTATAACCCTTACAACCCTTTGATTCCAATCGACGGTCTCTCGCTGAGGTGAAATGATTAAAAATGCCTCGATCACGGGTAAATTGACTTAAAATTGCTGTCATGACTTGAGTGATATAAATATAAAAATCCCAAGTTAGAAATAATTGAGTGCAAGAGCGAACCGAGTGAGAATTGTGGAAATGGACCAGTCTATTAACTTAGGACTTTAGTTTGACGACATGACTTGACGGCATTTTCTTCTTTCAAATGTCTCGTAAAATTTTAGGTGTGACGATTGATCAAAGCAAAATAATCTAACCCCATACAATAATAATAGTAATATATCAGAAAAACAAAAAAAACAAAAAAAATCGTGAAACGAAAAATTTCGCACATTCTGACATAAAATATTATGTTTCATATGCGTTGAATTGAATAAATGCGAATTTATTTTGTTATCGCACATTCTAAATGTAATTTTAGATTGCATTGGTACTTATTTTTTAAATACGATAAATTTTCATTGCTCTTACCCTTACGCAATATCTTCAATACATGTTTTTGGGGACCATGTATATGTGCTTACTAGGTAAATTGCGTATTTTTTTGCTTATTACTTGAATCGATTTCATATGTTTGTTAAGTCAATTCTTGCGCATTATTTGAGGGGGAGTAAATATAAAAATCGTGCATTAGCTCCAAATATTTTGACGTTTTTTCTCTAAGTATTTCAGATTTCTTCAAACAAAATAAAGGAGTGAGACGTCGACACTACAAGACAATGAGCTATTGTCACAGACCAAATATTTCAAAGGAAACATGCCAATAATTGTTGATTAACTCTATTATTTCTAACGTTTTTTCTCTAAGTGGTACAGACTGCCAGGGGAGCTAGACATTACTACAAGGAAATTCAGGGAGTTAATTGCATTTATTTTAATTCTGAGGGGGAGCTTTACAATGTGATTTTATTTGAAATAGGGTCAATCTTAAAAGTTTAGAAGTACTTACTATCGAGAACTGGATATAAGAATTAATTCGCGATCATAAGTTTCTCGATCGTAAACAGTGTTGGGAACGATTTTGATTGGCCGCGATAATTTGCGATCGAGAGAAATTAAATTGAAGAGAAATTCTCGAATCAATATTTCTCGAGCGCAAATAGTAATGGGCCTGAAGCATTTAATCGCAAAACGTCCAATCGCAAACCCAACATTGACTTACAGCGAGTTAATAAAAGTTCACTTGTTGTCAGTCCAAAAACTTTATCTCACGCGAACCTAAATCGCAAAACTTTCTCTCTCGAAAAACTTTCACAGACAGTTCAAATCTCTCACAAATCTTTCGATTTTCAAACCAAATTGTCTGTTTAAGGTAGAAATGAGATTCATTTGACATTTGCGTGCGATTTAACTCCAATAGCATCTGCATTTTATAGTTTTTCGCGTGATCAGGATTAGATTCTCGACTGTTCTTCAAACTGAGAAAATCGTATACTATTTTATAGCGATTTAGGCATGTTTACGAGTTTAACCTGAGTTAATGCCTGCACTGAAGATAGTTTCGATGTTTTTCTATGAATCTGGTAGTTTAAACTTTCGAAAAATCTGCATCTTAGACCACTAAGTTGAGTTTTGAAGGAAACTGGGTATTTGATGTTTGAAGCCATCGAAGAACTTGTCTATCGCAAAAAGTCTTAATTAAATTCCGATTCAATTGAGATACTGTTTGTATCGAATTAGTTTTAGATCGCTAAATTCTGACTTAGTCGCTAAGAAAGAAGATTTTGACCGAAAATTCACTTATCGTCGAGAAATCTAATTATAATTTTCTGCGAGCGAAAAATTTAAGCGCTAAGACAATTTAGATGCAAATTGATCGAGCGTAAAACTTACTATCGCAAAATAGAATTTTCGATTTATTTTATTTCGTCGCAAAATTTAGCAGCGAAAAATTAATTTTTCAACGCTTGATTTTTCGATCGTAAAATTCGCCGCTTAGGATTTAATTGATCGAAAAATTTCTCGACGATCGACTTAGTTTTTCGTTGACTAATTTCACGATAGAAAAATATCGCAGCGAAAATTTTACTTAGGATCGAAAATCACATACCGCTCGACAAATTTCAAAAAAAATGTTATTCAATCGAGGAAAATTTTTCGATAGTAAATTTATCTGGGTAATAATTTCTCGATCGTAAATTTACGCGGAATTTTCTCGATCGTAAAATTGATCGGCTACAGTCTCACGATTCCAACTTCAACACTTAGACAATGTTTTCCTAAGTCTTTTACACTGTAGCGAACATTAAGCGAATAAAAATTTTTCGATCGCAAAATTAAGCGGAGTTATTTCAATTGAAATCAATGCATAGAAAATCAATTTGAAAATCAAATTTGTCGAGCGAAAAATATCTCGGCATGAACAGTGACATTTCTCGCGATCAAATATTTAGAAAATTTCACAAAGTTTCACGCGTTATATGTTTCATTCGAAATTACGAACATGCCATTACACTTTTCAAAAACAATTACACTATATGTATACTACACGATTTCAATTCAAAATTCATCAAACATGTCATGACTTGATACAATATTATAGTTTGATGAAATTAAATCAATTTTCGACTAAAATTTAATTTTGAACTAATGAACTTTTATATATTTTATGCTTCAGATGGATCGCTACCCACGATACAATCACATATATGATCATAATTTGTACCTGAAGGTACAGGATACAAATTTTCAACTCGATCTGACCACCTTTCGGTGTTCAGATGATATCATCATATCAATTCTACAAGCCACCCCATCTGGCATGCATTGACGGTCACCGCATCGATGCCAATGGTTTATCTCCAGCAATTCTGGGGATGTGTATACAAGGAGCAGTGGATAATGGAGCATTCTCCTTCTCAACCATAATTGGGACGCGGCACATACATATGGACAAGAACCAGTTCGGATGATTCTGGACTTGCCATACAGTGCAAACTACGACCCGCTCCCATCAGACGCAGAAATAATGCATGATTTCATACAGATGGGATATCAACCGCAGCTCACCAAGCTAGCTCAGGTCCAGAGCAGCGGTATCCCTCATCCGTGGAAGACACTGTTCGGGATTGTGAACAAGTGCCTATCGCCCAAGCATGCCGGCTTCGACAAGGGCAATGGCAACATACTACGGATCTTTCACGGACTCGCATTGTCCAGTTCACGCAGTTGATCTAGAATGATCTTGCAGACCAGATTAGGCAAAAGGAGAATCGGGAGATCGAAGAATGTGCCCTACGCTCGGTGGTTTAATGTCATCATCCGCCAATATATGGAGATGCACGAGCATAGCATTCCTCGCCTGCCTCCGGGAGGAAATTATCAACCACCAAGCTTAAATTCTTTCACAATCCACGGCTCACGGACTTGGACCAACAGTCGATGCCGATTCTTTTTGACCTTCTACCTCTCGCTGACCCCAGAGGAGACGTATACCGAATGTACTGCCGGGAGAATTACCTCACCGGGAGATGGTTCGAGGGCCCCCGACAGATTTTGGAGTAGCCCACCCCAACCACAACAACACCAAAGCCCTGAGACCATGATGATGATGAAGTGGCCCAGGAGCTAGAGCAGGAGCCACCAACTCAGGACGAACAGATTCCTAATGTAGATGCCACTTTGATCGATGTTGTGGCTGCTGAGTTGGAACAAGAGGCTCCAACAGAAACATTTCAAGTGGAAGTGCCCGTACATGTAGGCGTGTTTGAAGAGCCTATCGAGGAGGCTCTTCTACAAGAAGCACAGCCCGAGGTTGAAATGGGGCAAAGCTCACTTCCTCGGGTGACGGATCAGGCTCCTGAGGACATAGATTGTGACCTCACTCCTCACACAGCTACCCCATCCGACACGGAGTCAGATGAGGAGATTAGCCTGATAAGACGGACTCCTAGACAACTCAGTATACAAATGAAGTCCCTCTTCCCCTCCGTCACCACCGCACCAGATACCATACTGACCACTTCTACAAGTGATGCCGGCACTTCTTCGCTCAATCTTGAGCCGCAACCAAATCTGTCGGTGTCTAGTTCGCAGGCCAAACCCGAGCCTGCTTTGACACCCATAGAGGAGAATCTTCAAGATTCGACTCGAGGATTGGGTGGAAGTCTCATACAGTCACAACCTCAAGTGACTGTAAGCCAACCTAAGGAGCCGGTGTCTGCTCAAGGGTTGATAACAGGCGACATCAGTCGTCCTGGTACATCCAAGGAAGCGTCCGCACCGTTTGTGACGAACGAGCAATTCCAAGCCGCTCTCTCCGCTGCTGTTCAGTCGCTTGAAGACAAAATAATGGAGAGAGTTCTTACTGCCATAGAGACATTCCGCAGAGACACCGGGAAAGCACCTGTCTCCGAAGGCACCTCGTCACAGCCCAACCTCACCCTCCACAGCCCACACCCACCGATCCTTTAGCCACATCATCCATCCTCATCAACCCATACACCATACCCATTACCGAGCTCCACGACATCCTACTCGCCCGCCTGATCGGCCTCTCCATCCGATCGCCTCGAGAAGAGTCTCTTTATAGGCGATTGGTGGATCATCCTGAGCCACCTACTGAAACTTGTCGAGGCCAAAGCTCCCACTCAAGACGCAGACATGACGATCCTGACGATCAGGACCCTCATGAGGGGGAGAAGAGGCCACGGAATCTACGAGTGGCCAAGGACAAGGCTCGGGCGCGATGCAAACAAGCGCTGGAGCAGGTGAAATCCAAACCCAAACCCAAACACAAACCACCCACACCATGCACCGCACCACCACTCTAACCCATATCGACCCACCAACCTTTCACCTCCGGATGCCTTCGCCCACACCACCGACTCTGACAAGCCCCTTGCTTCTGCAAGAAGAAGCAAGTGCGGCCACGCTCGTAGCTCTGGCACAAACCCAAGCTACTCCCTCAACAGCTCCAGAACAATCGGGCCCTTCAGGACACGGCGTCAACCCACATGAATATCTCGACAAATTCATATTTGAAGAACATTGGGCGACCCATTATATGCCCGAGGAGCATCAAATACAACGGCTCAAGGAAGTTCGACAAATTTTGCAACAAGCTTCGGTGGACCTCGTGCTGATAGAAGACGGTGAACTTCAGGAAGGTGTAGACCACGAACAAGATGCTTTCAGAGCTGATCACGCAACGAGCGTTTTCCCCCATAAGACAAATGTCAGGGACCGTTCGGATCGACACGCCGTGGAAAAATATCCGAATAGAGATACCCTTCCTCGAAGAAGTCCGTGAGAATATTTGGAGGTCACTGGACAGAATCAAAAAGCCGAATGAATTTGAGCTAAGAGGGATCTCTCACTGGGATCAGCAGAAGAGGATGACCTACCTCTGGATGCTGACTCAACTAGGACCTGACGTAAGGCTGGGGATGACTAAAGGACAAGTCAAGAGCCACTATAAGAGTCTCTCCCCAATTTGCCAGCTTCTCAGCATCTACTGTGCCAAAGGAGGTCTTCAAACCCAACATACGTTATTGAGCGAGTGGACAGAACCCGAGAGGAACTAAGAGGGAGCGACCTTCCGTATCTCCCTGCCGACGAGGTATACAACCTCTATCAGCTGTACGTGGAGAAGTACAAAGGTCCTCAAGGCTTCGTCAAGAAAGAAGGCCTCGAATGGCTCTACCGGTTCATGATGCGCCAAGTCAAATACTTTGCAGCGCATGACCTTCAGATGGCTCTGGAGAGCAACATGGAGAAGGTCAACATGGCCGAACCGCTCAACAAAGGACCTGAGATCGAAGGGCTTCCAAGCAATCATGTGCACATCAGCTCAGTCCTAGGCACACCTACCACAATCCAATAGCTAAGAAGAATAGGTTGATGCTGAAGACTGAGATTCATAAGATTTGCGATGGGACGCTCAAGGTCATCAGGAGGAATATCGAGCAGAGGTTGGAGAAATCAATAGAGATACAATGCTGAGGATCCACAAGTTCGTGAGAGAATAGCCGCCCGATGGAGTTGTTAGACGACATCGAGGAGTGCCTGAAGCTGAGGGAAACGCTCAGGAACTTCGAGTATGCGCTGGGCTTGCGCAGATCATATTACGCCTGACGATGACAAACAGCACGGAGACGCAATCAAGCACAAAGGGGGAGATTGTAGAGTATATATCTTAATTGTGCTTGATTTTATTAGTTGTCCTTATAATTAGGGGCATTTTGTATAGTAGTCCTTAGATTAGGACTAGTTTGATATGTATACCAAGTTTGTTTGCTATAAATACTTTGTAAACAATCGCAATCAATGGAGAAAGTTTTGGAAATTGATCCGAAAGGCTTGCAATTCAATTTCTAGAGAGAGAAACAATAGTAACTTTCTCACTCTACTCGAATTCTCTCTCTTGTTCTTCATTTGAGTTTTTTATCGAATCTCAATGTCGATCATTATCATCGAATTACTTAGAATTCATGCGTAGGATCATAGAGTTGTTAATCGTATACTTAGGATTCATGCCTAGGATCATAGAGTTGTTAATCGTAGGACCTAATAGTCTACCTTCCAGCACAGACCACGGAGCTTGTGACGCTAGGCGACGTACAAGGCACCTACGTACAATGGCCCAGAGAGTTTGTCCTTTCTCCAGATAAGGTAAGATGTTTACATTAAATATAATACTTACTTATATTTTGTACTAAACTTTTATTTTATATATTAGCCACTTCCCTCCCCGTATAAGACTTACGCGAAAAGGGAAGTCCCAAATCAAGACGCCAAATGTGGCGAACGAAGATGATATTACAAACCTTGAAAGGAATGTGGTTGCTAGTCTAGGTGATCATGGTCGATTTTTTTCGACTCCCTCGTAGCCCGTCAGGATCGATTGCACGCATCGTTCACCTATGACATGAAGGATGTGTGTTGCAATCCGGGACCTGACTCTTATTTGTTGACCATCGATGTTAAGGATATCTGCGATGTATTCAAACGTGTCAGTTGGGATTCTGCGGTCCTTCATCTTTTCATGAGGTATTTTAGATTTAAAATAAGCATCTATTTATTTAATATTAACATAATTGTCGGTCAAATGATTATAGGTTTCTTCATGCGTCCCAGACGTTCAACTTCATGACCCTAATCGTCTGAATTGCATGCTACGTGAGGGTGCCAACAGCGAAGTTGACTACTTGGTCGAAGCTTTACCAAGATCGTACACGACATGCAATTATTTTTGTGCTCCTTATTGTCAAAGGTAATAATATAAATCTATATGTCATAAGTAATAGTTTATGTCATATATTTTTACTTTAACATGTTACTTTATGTGTTTACTTAGCGATCATTGGATACTATTGGTCATCGACTGAGATCCTATGGCTCCAAGGGTCGGCGTTAGACGCATATTGATATAAGATCATATAACATGTAAGTTGTTATAAAGTAATAAACTTCATATTAGTTCATTTATTGAATTAACAAATCTTGTTACATTCTTTGGATGTTCAGGCATTAAAGATGGCGACTATGCGTGGTGCATTTCAAAAAATGAAGGCTAAAAGTTGGAAACATGCAAGGTTAGGCCTGTTTTATAATATTTCAAAGTATATGGAATATTTTAGCATTTTGATTATATTGAATTATATACTCTTTGTTGAAATTTAGTGTACACAACAACCGACGGGTAGTGAACTATGTGGCTTTTACGTCATGCGATATATGTACGATCTTATCAGATTGATCGGGAGCGGAAACTATAACCTCGGAAATGTGAGATTTTTTAAAGTTTCTATTTGATTCCTATTATGTTTAAATGTTTAATTGAAACAAGTTTTCTTTCAATGACATAGGTGTTAGAGGGCATCGCTTATGACGACGCATCTGTGGAAGAAGTTCGAGAATTGTGGGCAGAATACTTCAATGAAATTTGTCTAGCGTCATGAGTTGATCGTTAATTTGCTTTTATATGCGACTGACATATATTGTTGAACTGAATTTATTGTTTAATGTTATGAAGTTCGATTAGTTGAATATTGTGTTTGATTATTGGTTTAAGTATTGGGCTTGATTGCTGCATTGAAATGTTTTGAAATAGGTTTGTCGGGATAACAAAAAACAGCAAAACTATTAAAAAGAAATGCAGTGACGGTTGCAAGGAAACCGTCGCTGAAAGTGATGTATGGGCGACGGTTTCGAAAAAAGACGTCGCCTATAGTTAGTTATAGGCGACGGTTTACCGTAAAAAACCGCCGCCTATACTTCCAAAAAAGTCGCTTTTTGTGAAGTATACATCTGCGATGGTTTAGAACCGTCGCCTAAATTACACACATGGGCGTCGAGGCTCTAGGCGACGCCACAAAACCGTCGCCTATGTCGTATTTTGTACTAGTGGTGGAGGATCCGTACACGATGAGATGAGAGACATTCAAAGGAAATATTTGGGGAAAATTAGTTGTCATTGTTTATGTGCAAAAAGATGAATGAATTTATACAACTGAGGCAAGAATTGGTGCATGTGGAGGAATGTATACGAAGATTCAAACAAATTTCGAGGTTTGTTGAACATATGGTCTGCGGTTATGCCTTTTTCCTTGAAGGATTAAGCTAGAATTATGTAAGGATGGGAGGAAACAAGTTACCAAATTGCCAAGAACATGTTTTAAGTGCCGAACAATGTTTATAAGGAGTGGCGAATTGACAAAAATAATGTTATAGACGGAAACAGACCCCGTCGGAAAACCGAAGAGAGCTCCATCAATAATAGTTTTGACCTAATCGTCGGAATTATGAATTTTATTGCATAGGTTTTTTAAACCGAAATACCGTGAATATATCGTCGACATGGCTTGCAATTTTAGTATTTTTTCCCTTATTTTTTGTATCAAACGTTCTCTGATAGATATATCATAATAAAAAACCAATCTCAGATGGTTAAGAAAGACGAGCCTTTCTTATTCTAAAACTAATACACAAACATATGACTCTCAAGCCTCTACAGCACAATACACAACGACATTAATAAGATAACAATAAGCAAAGCATCTTTTCTCCAGAAAAAAGGAGAAAATACACTTTTTATTCCCACGCAGAAACAGTACCACAGCAGAAGCCGAAGATAATGCTACATACGACCATTATATATATGGGATTTGGGAACATTAAATCATCCAAACTTAGCTAATCCTGCAAAGAAAAACAAAACCATTAATTAGATTTGATACATAATCAACGCCCAAGAAATTCAAAAGGAGAAAAATAAATGTCAATCGACGAAAAAAAAAGCACAAACGAATCTTACTTGGAGCAATCCGTAGTAGGAGAGACTTCGAAAGGCAAAGAGATCCCACAGTTAGAAGGAAGTGCCTTGGCGAGCGCAGCGTTCACATTCGCACTACTCGCCGTACTCTTAATGCACTGACAAGCAGTTTGCTTATCAGCTGTGGTTTGGGTGCTCGAAGCCAAAGTCGACGCGCCAGCACAGCAAGGCGCCGGCGGCTTTCCACTCCCACTTCTTAGATAGCTAATGCATGGCCGCAAATCTCTGATGACGTCACTGCATGTTATTGCATGGGCGGTTTTGAGCAAGAAAAGGGTTGTGATAACTAAGGCTGTTAAGCGAATTACTGGGCTCGAAAACGCCATTACTATAGAGGGGTATGGAGATGATTACTAGATTGATGAGATGTGGTGATTTTAGCTTTGAATGTAGGATTATTTATAGGCATTTTTTTATTTAGGGTTTTCTTTTGGAGTGAGAGTGATGTGCTATATGAGTTGTTTGAAGGAAATTGTTAAAGGATTCGTTGCGTGTAAGTGGGGAGATGAGTGGAAAACGTCTCAAGGTCGATGACTTATTGTTTGAAGCTATTGAAGGTGTGATGGTTAGCTTGTAGCTTTTAGCATGGATGATTAAGTACCTAAATGTTTCTTTGTAATATATATTTGAACAGCTTGCCTATTCATTCGGTGATTATTATTAGCCGACTCACTCCATCTTTACTGCAAAATGCAAGACAAAATTGATGATTTTTTTACAAGTATTTTCACGTAAATTTAACGAGTACACACACATATACAATAGTTTTTAACATGTGCACTGCACAATATTAACTATATGTAACTATTTATATGTTATAAAGTTAATAAATTTATGTTTATAGTTTGAAGTTATTGTGGAATTATGTAGTAGTGTGATTTTTTCGGGTTTTTATTATTTAATTTATTTTTTAAGTTAAGGTACACATGACGAGAACATCTACACTATAATTATATAAATATATTTGAAGTTGATTGGGATAAGTAAATAAAGGGAATATATAATTTTCTGTCACAGATTTGCAGCTTTCCTGATCATGTATGAGCTATGACTCTCCAACTTTGACTTAGGCCAGTTTCGTGCCGCTTTAATCAAAAGTAGTTTAATGCCAATATAATGACTTATCGTTGTCATTACATAAAACAAGTTTTTTGGTGTCTACGTATCTTTGACGATATCAGGATTTTAGTGTAGAAAACATTAAAATGAATTGCACCCACAAGAAAACATAGTTTCTTGTTATAGATATTTTGTCAAGGTCCCATGTAATGTTGGTTATAATTCATTGCAACAAATGTATAAACAATCGACCGCGGAATGGTTGCAAATCACCATTTGCCACGGAATGGGTCGTCGCTATCGAAGACTCAGCATCGTTGCGGTTATGTTTTGCGCCGGAAATAGCTTGACAAAAATCTCTTAATGTTGAGAAAGTTAATTGTTGAAATTCATCACATATGAAGATAAGCATAGTTGCATCTCCGATGGATAGAAGAATGAAAGAGTGGTGCATGAGATGCACACGTATACTGTTTCCATCGTTGCTGGAGGGACTACAAGCCATCAAGTTTCCCCCACGGTTTCGCCGAGCCCACTGCCTTCGTTTGCTGATGTTCTTCAGGGTCGTTATACTGAAACTGCCCCATTAAGGAAAACTCAAGAGAGGCTTCAGCTTGACTTTACTCCACCAGAGATGGTAGAGGGCACTCTTGAAGTTAGGCCGCCTTTGCATGTGGTAGTTAAGGGGTGTCCCCGCTGGAAACACACTCTTGTTGGATACTTTCTTGGCCGTAAGCCTTATTTTCCTAGTGTGGAAAAACATTTCAGGTCATTGTGGACGCATCTGGTGGAAGTACGATCGACATCCAACGGATTCTTCAAATTTCGTTTTGAGTCAGCAGAGGCGATGGGCGAAGTGTTAGAAGGTGGACCATGGTCACTTAATGGTCAGCCACTCACTCTGGAAGAATGGCGTCAGGGCATGACATTTGAGAAGAAAACCCATCATGAGGTCCCAATATGGGTTCGTCTTCGGCATCTTCCTTCGGAGTACTGGACGAAGGAGGGCTTAGGTATTGTGGCTAGTGCAGTTGGTCGTCCACTTTTCCCAGATGCATTTACCACTACTATGGAGCGTATTGACTACGCTAGGGTTTATGTCTTGAAGAACCTCAATGAACCTTATATCGACAGTTTTAATCTCCAGTTTCCTGTCAAGAATAGAGATCAAGTGGACGTTATTAATATTAAGGTGGAATATGAGTGGCGGCCTTCTTGGTGTTCTATTTGTTCTGGAATTGGACATAATAATTCAGAATGTCCAACCAAAATCAAGCCGAAGGAGCAGACTGCACTACCAACAGTAATATCTCGGACACAACCATCTTCTCGAACTATATCTCAGGCCACTTCAAGGCATATTGTGAAGGATAAACGATCTTGGAAACGAGTAGTGGCGAAAGGCAAGGCGATAGCTGTCGATACGACTTCTCATGTGCATGTCGCAAATGCTTCGCGCAATCTGCCACCATCTTCAGGTCTGATTCGTGATGAACTTCGTCCACTAGAGTGCATGAGGTGCAAGGTAAGATTAATAAGGAGGGGCGTGATGAGGGTATGGATCAAAGGATTTCTAAAGCTACTGAGCCCTCGAGCGCTGAGAATTTTATGCAAAGTCGACTTGCGACCACTGGTTCCCATCTGGTGAAGTCTAACAATTCCTTTGCTGTCCTTCAAGATATGCCGGGCGATGACATTGGTTCTTGATCCTATATGATCTTTAATGCTTGGTATTTGTCTTTGTTGCCTATTGTTTTACTTTAGAGTAGGGTGCATATGCCGCTTGTGGTATATTGCTTGGTTGATTTTGTGATTTTGTTTTTTGTGTCTGGTGGTAGCATGTTAGCGGGTTGGAGCGTCATGATATTGCTCATGTACGCGGCTGTACTCTTTCATTTTTTTAGTGAAAATTTCCAAAAAAAAAAAGAAAGAGTGACAAGTTAGAATTTTACATAGTGGTATATCCGTTAACTTGCAATTGTCGATGTTTACCTATCCTAAACCTTGAATATCTATCGTTTAAATTACTTTTCGTGTTTTATGTATCATGGTGAAAAAAACCGAAAAAGGACAAGTCTCGACGGAAACTACAGGGCCAGCCAACGTTTTCGATCACCTACAAAACCTTCATGGCTGTGACAACCAACCTCCTGGACTTAACAGCCGTGAACCATAATGCACGAGGCCATGATGGATTCATGTGAGTGAAACATTAAGCCCCATAATCTTCACGGCCGCAGAAGACGTACTGTAGCCATGAAGCGAGCTTATCTTTCTAAAATTTGCCAAATTAGTTGTGTTAATGTTGACTAGCTCAATGTTGACAATAATGTTGATCTCACATTCCAGTCGACATTGTTGGCTGAGAACTGGTCAACCTTCAGTTTTATCTTTCATGCCCAAAACCTATTTAAATTAATCACGGGATATTTTCTTAGTACTGTCCAGGTCTTGAATAAGGATAGGAAGAGTTCAAACCGTGTTGAAATCGCGTGGATAAGCTGGAGCGAAAATAGGAGTGCACTTACTAAAAATAGAAGATATGAGATCAACCAATAAGGAGAGAAGATCGAATCAAATATTTACTATATTTGAGAGATCTTCTAGGAGATATTATAGAAGATATCCAAGGGATCTTTTACCAATTCAAGAGGGAGCCAAGGCTTATAAAAGAAGGATTTTCGAGCTGCCATAAGTACGCTTTTTATGAGAAATTTGAGAGCTTTCATGGAGTGCTTTTGAGCGACATATTGAGCAAAAATCATGAGCGAAGCACATATCGAATTTGAGCGAGTTTTACTTGTCACGAGAGTGTCCTTTTAGCCTAGTATTCGGTTTGCAAAAGTCTTAGGACTTTGTAGGTTTTCAGAAGTCTTAGTACTTCGTAGTTTTCAGGATCGTGTAGATTCGTAGTTTTCTAGGCTTGTTTTTACTATCTTCGGATAGTTATTTTGCATCCATTGATGTAGTGGAATTCGCCTTGAGGCACGCAGCAAGTTCTTATACTTGCTGCACAAAATTTACATCTCGTGTTTATCAATTTTCGTCACTAAGTTCGTTAAATTTTCCGATGTGCGTTCTGTGTTGGCATCAGTGCTGACTCAACATTAGGTTCAACATATCAGTCACCAGTTTACTACTTAGTGTTTACATCAATATCGTACCGGGACCACTTCAAAGTGGTATCAGAGCCTACGCTTGACGTTAAGCGCAAAGATTCATCTACAATGGGTGTTACAAGCTCAAACCATCTCGGCAAAGTCCCTGTGTTAGACGGTTCCAATTATGTCTATTGGAAGGTTCGTGTTCGACAGTGCATCAAGTCCATTGATGTGCGTGCGTGGGAAGCTGTTCTCAACGGAATACACTCCACCCTGATCTCCTCCAGATGCTGATGCGAAGTCGTTGACAAACCGATCGAGGAGTGGACCATTGCTGAAAAGAATGCGGCCGAGTATAATGACAAAGCTCTTAATGCCATTTTCTCTTCCGTAGATATATTTATGTTCAAAATCATTCAAAATTGTTCGACGGCAAAGAACGCTTGGGATCTTCTTCAGAGGTACTGCGAAGGCGATGCGAGTGTGAGGGAAACCAAGCTACGATACCTCCTCAATCAGTTCGAAAATCTCAGAATGAAGGAAGACGAGGATATCACCACATACTTCGGGAAGATTTTGACGATTTCAAGCGAGTGTGCTAGCCTCGGAGATCCGATTGCTAATAAGGTACTAGTTTCTAAAGCTTTACGTACGCTAACTGAAAAGTTTAATGTGAAGGTAGCGGCGTTCGAGGAAGCACACAACTTGGCCATTATGGAGTTCAACACGTTGATGAACATCATGAAGAATTACAAGACCAATCTTGACGTTCAAAAGAGGGCATCACGCGGCAAAAGCATTGCTCTAGTCAGTCAGTCATCCAAGGTGCAAACTGATGAAATTGACTCTGACGATGATGAGGATATGGCTATGCTCGTGAAGAAATTTTCAAAGTTCATTCAGAAGAAGAATGTTGAGCAGAATGTTGGCCCAACATTCAGGAAGGGCCAGAATGCCAAGACAGAGTCTTCGTCTGCGCCTCCTTACTTCAAACGCAATACTGACGAAAAGAAGAAGATTGACTTGGATTCAGTGAGATGCCATGCATGCTCGGGCTGGGGTCATTATGCCAATGAATGCGCGAACACACTTCGCAAGCGTGGAAAATCACTTCGGGTCGACCTCTTCGATGATGAAGAGGAAGAACAGTGTGCAAAGGAGACTAAACAATCATCAGTGACCATTCAATCCTTCTCAGACGACGAAGATCAACAGATTGGATTCACTGCGGTAACAGATGTTGATCTGGATGTTGAACCAACATCTGTCTCAACATCTGAAAAACATATTATTTTCGATTATGATGACTCAAACTGTTTTGATGGTTTTCTGAGTTCTGATGATGCAGATCTAGATATAGATGATTGTGCAGCCTTGAAGCTACTGTCCGAACAATATGAAATAGAGAAGGCGAAAAATGTGCAACTCAAAGCTGCCGTGAAAGTTCTGTCGGAGGAGAATGAAAAGAAAGAAAAGGTGATCGAAGGACTACTTGAAGGGATGGAAGTTGTGCTAACACGGAAGGACAGAGAAATCGAACAGCTACAGAAGCGAGTGGATAAGGCTGACGAGACGTTTGCGAGAATGAACAAGGGTAAATCAACCCTTGATGAGGTATTATCTCTCGGTATCTATGATAAGCAGGGTCTAGTATATTGTAATCAACCCCTTGTGAAATCCCTAAACTCGTGTCGCATGTTCAGCCGAAGATAGTTTTTGTTAAAGAAAAATCACATGCTTCGAGTAATGTTAGTGAAACTGCCATTGTTGCGAAAATTCCTAAGTATGCTGCCGTAAAGTCTAAGGATAGATCGTTTAAATGTCGTCACTACATGGAGCCTGGCCATATAAAGTCGTATTGCTGGAAATTGAAGGGGGAGATTTCTGCAAAGATATCGATGTCGGCTGAAATGTCCTCCAACATTCCGCTCAACATTGAGAAATCAGTGTTGAAAAGTATGTCTGGAGATAATTCAGCTGGCTCACCTTTGAATTCTGGCAACCCAAATGCTGTTTTACCATCTAAGAAAGTTTGGGTAGAGAAGTCTGTTTATAAGTGCAATGTCGTATCTACCTCTTTGCGAGCTAACGTGATAGGTTCTTGGTACTTCGATAGCGGGTGTTCCCGACATATGACGGGTACCAAAGAATACCTTAGTGAGTACATGCCTTTAAGGAGTGGATCTGTGACGTTCGGAGGGGGTGCTAAAGGGTGGATTCTCGGTCGGGGCAGATTGAACGTGCCCGACTTTCCAAAGCTGAGCAACGTTCTACACGTCGACGGACTTGTGGCTAATCTGATTAGCATAAGTCAGCTATGCGACGACGACCTTGAGGTAAGATTTAATAAGGGATGTTGTGAGGTTTTTAACAGCAATGGTGTTCGAGTTATGGCTGGAAAAAGATCGAGTGACAACTGCTATCTAGTCGGTGAAAAATCTGGTGTCGAGGACGTGTGCCAACTATCGAAAGACGAAGACGGTGTCATACCTCGGCATTACAAACTGGGGCACATTAACTAACGAACATGGGACAGCTTATCAAACATGAGGTGATCAGAGGCATGCCGAAGCTTAAGGAGTTTGGTAAGGAGAAGTACGCTAAGAACACTGTGAAGAAATTTGGGAAGATACACTGCCAAGGTAATGAAAACACGAATGGGTTCAACTCAGAAGGTAAGTAAAGGTAATGTTGGACAGAATGTTGACCCCACATCGTATAGTTCCATGATAGGCAGCATATTATATCTTTCAGCGAGTAAACCCGACATTATGTATAGTGTATACTTATGTGCTAGATATCAGCCTGAGCCTAAGGTTTCTCATCTTAATGCCGTTAAGCGTATTCTTCGTCATGTGAGTAGATCGTGTAGCCTAGGATTGTGGTTCTCTAAAGATACTAATATGAGTCTTGTAGGCTATAGCGATGCTGATTGGGCAGGTGACGAGGATGTCGCAAGAGCACAAGTGACGGTTGTTTCTTCTTAGGTAACAATTTAGTTGCATGGTATAGTAAGAAGCAAAATTGCGTGTCTTTATTTACTGCTGAGTCTAAAAATGTTGCGGCGGGTAGTTGGTGTACGCAATTAATATGGTTGAATAGCATGTTGTGTGACTATGGTTTAGAGTGCGAGTCAGTCCTCATGTATTGTGATAACCTTAGTGCCATCAACATATGTAAGAATCCTATCCAGCATTCACGCACGAAGCATATAGATATAAGGCATCATTTTCTGAGAGATATGGTAGAGAAAGAATTAGTGCGCATTGAGCATATAGACACGAAACATCAGTTAGCTGACATTTTCACGAAAGCATTGGATTTTGAAAGGTTTTCGGACCTGAAAAAGTCCATAGGTCTGCATCAGTCTGTCTGAATGTTGGTCCAACATTTGGATCAACATAGCAGAAGTCGAAGTTGATCGTTACTGCTTTGATATTTGATTTAATGTTCTCTCTGTTATTCTGTGAAATGATTTGACTCACCTAGAACGTTCCCTGAAATGACCCTCTTCCTAAAAAAAAAAAAAAAACTCGTGATCCCTTTTCAAGATACAGGTTCAGGTAATAAGCTTCCCTAGGTGCACGGCATTCGCGGTGACGATGCACTCTTTGCGACAAAAATCCTAACCTTGATGATAAGATCGATCTTATAAGGGCTGTGCTTAATATTACTAGTCTATATTGAGGTAAGTAGGGCAGAAAATGAAAGGGAGTTGAGTTTAGGGTGTTGAACAGAAAAGTCTCGAATTTCAGAGTAGAATGTTGAGTCTTATGTTGGGGCAACATATGTGACTGTCAGTTTGATCATGCTATATTTTTTGTGCTTTCGTTTATGTGGATTAGTTTTTAAGTCAGCATGTGTCAGTTGTCTAGTTTAGATATCTCTCAGAATTGCATTAGAAATCTTCGAAGAACAGCTCGTTACGCTTGTCTCAAGTGCTCATCATCGACGCTCAAACGGTTAGTCTCGCTCGATCCTACTATGATTCTTGACTTGGTATTTTTGGTTGAATCATAATCTGAATTGCTCCTATATTTTCACATGACGATGCCTCCATATACTATTTTTAGCTCCATGTTTACTTAGACAGGTTTGACCTAATTCGACCACATCCTCAAACTGTCTAAATGCTCTTCATACCAACGATTAGTTTACTTCACTCACTTACACCACAATTTATTCCTATTCTGAGTGACCGTTTTATTTGTGTCATTGGATATTTTTTTAGGTTCGACTAAGCTCTCATCACTTTCGCATACCTATTTCATAGTTCGAACTTGCGCTGAAATTACTCTCTGTTCTTGATTGTGGTTGATATAATAGAGGGTTACTCTTTCTGCTCTCATCTTATTATTTTTGGATTTATCGTTGACTACTTTATGGCGAACTAACTTGTTTCTGAGTCTCAGAATGTTGGACCAGATGTTAGTTCCACATTTGCCTCGACATCTGCAAGTTGGCTAACAGAGAAGTTCTCTGAGTTTTTTTCTTTTTCCCAAAAAGGGGGAGAAGGTGTGCAGATAAAAAGGGGGAGATTGGTGTCAGGGGAGCAGAATAAGGAGCCGAACAAACAGGGGGAGCTGACCAAGAAGGAGAAGCAGCGAGAGAAAGCATCAGAAGGAAACTCCATACTCCATTGAGAGTGAAGCTCTGATCCTTTCTATTTTTTTTTGCATGCATAATTGATTCTCTGATTTTTTGCTTTTACTATGTGCATGCTGATTTGCTTCTCCGGTATGTTTACATGTTTGCCTGCTTACTTGCCGAATATATTTTGCAGATGTTTAACTTTAGACCTTGTTATGGCTATGTGCTATTTTCGTAGTACTTTGAATAGATCAATCGCTATTCATTTGCGTTTACTCTAACCATCTTTTAATATTTGTGGTTGAGTAGATTTTGCCTTCTGGGGGAGTTTTGGAACTTTTAATTCTGCACGGGTTTTGGGAAGAAAGATAAAAAGGGGGAGATTGTTAATGTTGACTAGCTCAATGTTGACAATAATGTTGATCTCACATTCCAGTCGATATTGTTGGCTGAGAACTGGTCAACCTTCAGTTTTATCTTTCATGCCAAAACCTATTTAAATTAATCACGGGATATTTTCTTAGTATTGTCCAGGTCTTGAATAAGGATAGGAAGGGTTCAAACCGTGTTGAAATCGCGTGGATAAGCTGGAGCGAAAATAGGAGTGCACTTACTAAAAATAGAAGATATGAGATCAACCAATAAGGAGAGAAGATCGAATCAAATATTTACTATATTTGGAGAGATCTTCTAGGAGATATTTTAGAAGATATCCAAGGGATCTTTTACCAATTCAAGAGGGAGCCAAGGCTTATAAAAGAAGGATTTTCGAGCTGCCATAAGTACGCTTTTTGATGAGAAATTTGAGAGCTTTCATGGAGTGCTTTTGAGCGACATATTGAGCAAAAATCATGAGCGAAGCACATATCGAATTTGAGCGAGTTTTACTTGTCACGAGAGTGTCCTTTTAGCCTAGTATTCGGTTTGCAAAAGTCTTAGGACTTTGTAGGTTTTCAGAAGTCTTAGTACTTCGTAGTTTTCATGATCGTGTAGATTCGTAGTTTTTCTAGGCTTGTTTTTACTATCTTCGGATAGTTATTTTGCATCCATTGCTGTAGTGGAATTTCGCCTTGAGGAACGCAGCAAGTTCTTATACTTGCTGCACAAAATTTACATCTCGTGTTTATCAATTTTCGTCACTAAGTTCGTTAAATTTTCCGCTGTGCGTTCTGTGTTGGCATCAGTGCTGACTCAACATTAGGTTCAACATATCAGTCACCAGTTTACTACTTAGTGTTTACATCCATATCGTACCGGGACCACTTCAAGTTGCCAAGAAGACTAGAGAAAGCTTAGAACCCGGATTAACACGAAGGAAGATTCCAAGGAGACGCGTTAGAACTCGAGCATCTTGAGGGACGATTTTCTCATTGTTTTCCTTACATTCGTTTTACTACTTGCATAATTTAGTACACTTATTAAGAATTTGAGTGTGTTAAGAAGACGCAGAACAATGATCGCCAACGAAAGCCAAAAACTCAAACAACCATGCAATAGGAATTAGGAAGCGATGCTAGGGCGGTACTCTCAAAAGATGGAACAAAAGACTGCAAAAATCATGCAGTGATTTGAGATCGAGGAAGGCCAGAAAAGTGAGATCGAATTGACTACACGCAACATGGACTGATCGAACTTATTCAAATCTTGCGATAGATCGTATAATTTTATCCTAAAACCTAGGGATGGGCGTTCGGGTTCGGGTATTCGGGTTTCACCCAAACGCGATCGGGTTCGGGGGTAGATCGGGTCGGGTAACTTGGGTTATTTGCCGGTATCGAATTACCCGATACCCGATAATTATTAATCGGGTCGGGTATCGGGTAGTAATTTGCTATGGGTTATTCGGGTACCCGACAAATTATTTTGAAAAAAATATATATATTAGTTTTTATACATAAACATTAAAGAAATATAATTACATATCTTAATATCAATATCTAACGAGAGTGGTATTAAAATTTTAAATAATATGTCGATTTATTTCTTATTTTAGTTGCATAATAACAAGTTATATTTTATTATCAATGAATAAATCATTGTAAAAATTTAAAATATATTCTCAAAATTTTATAAATAGACATATAAAAACTATAGTTTATATTTATTGAAAATAAAGCATCCAAATATTTTAAGTGAAATTTAATATATGACATGGATATTTTGATATGTTTATTGCATTATCATATTTTAGTCATATTTTTTCAATTCAAAATATGGTACCCGACGTCCCGAACCCGATGTATACCCGACCAGCGGGTATCCGTCGTAGATCGGGTCGGGTAGTGAAAATCTTACGAATCCGAACTACCGAACCCAAACTACCCGATACCCGACTACCCGACCCGACGCCCACCCCTACTAAAACCAATCGATAAAGGAGAACAACGGGTTTTCAGTTTTTCGTACAGAAATAAAAGCATTTATAACCCAACATGCAAATAGAAGGGAGAGATGCCTTCAAACTCCTCTTTCAGTAAGAACCGTAAAAGAGCAAACTCAGCAGCAGTTAGCTGTTCATATGTTTTCAGATAACATATGTTCCACAGAATGACTAATGTCTAGAGAAAATAGTCGGGTGTTCTCCGCGTCATGTCCGGCTCTCCTCTCCTTGGCGCCGGGTCAAACTGTAATTTGTTCTTCAAAAATTAATAATAAACAAAGAAAAAACATTCTCCCCCCGTGAAATTTCGAGATGGAAGCAAAAAACGAGAACAAGGAACATACAAAAAGGAACCTGTATAAAGGTATGCTCTCCGCAATCGTCAACTTCTAAGATCGAAGCCATGTTGCCGCATCGATAGCAGTAATTCGGCGCACTGAAGATAGTGACAACCTTTTGCTCCTGTCATAAAAGACGACGAAAAAAGAACCTTCAATTTTCTTCCTACAAAAAAGTTCATCTGAGATGTGTGGTGCAAAGAAAAGAAAGAAAGACATACGTGGGCCCAGTTATATCCTTCCATGACCAGCTGATGAGCTCTTGCAATAAGCTTCAAGCCATTGGTATGGTTGAACTGCTCTGATATGTCCTGCGATTTTGAAAAAGATAATATTTTGATCACATACAAGAAATAGATTTTGAGATGAAAATATAATATGTAATATGTGTGTATATATATATATATATACCTGTCCCAAAGGTGAAACCTGCACCTCGGGGAGATACGCCCCAACCACAACGATCGTCAGGATCTGACCACAAGAGATCGCACATGGGACCATCGTGAGGAACTTCTTGGACACGGTTAATGCTTCTTATGCTGTCGAGCGTTTCTACCGATGGAGATAATCCTCCGTGGAGACAGAAGATCTCCGACTCAACCTGCAATAAATGCACATATGCATATCATCGTCTGAATCTGACACTTAATGTAGCTCAACCTAAGCAAATTGTTAGTGTATTATAAGACATAAGTGGAAAGAGGAGAAAATCTGAATCTCTTTTTTTTTTAATAAAGGAAAAAAGTGACAAGTAAAGAAAATAAGTGAATTAAACAAATCCGGTCGAGTAGCTGCAAAAATGAAATAAGGAAAAAAAGAGGATAATGACTAACAAGTGCAGTGAGAGGGAGAAAGTCGAAGAGATCGGTGAACATCTTCCAAACACTGGCGCTTCCATACCTGCGATCAGATTTGTCATTTTCAAAGTATTAGCCCTAATAACCAAAAATCCTAAACGAATGGGAGCAATTGCAATAAATAGATCACAAAGGTTACTACAAAGATCTTTACACGTCAACATATTTAACATATGGTTTCGAAATCTTCACAATTCAGACATTATACTACAGTTAAATCGACAATGTTATAATGCCCCTTTAGTCAGCCTTATTCTAGATTGCAGGGAACTAATGAAAACTTACTTTCGAAGACCTTCATCATAAAACCCATACACTTGAGTGATCTGCAAGCGAAACAGAACTATGTTTTACTATAAGAATCAAACGTGGAGATCTGCAAGCAAAAGAGCAAATGAATCCATTTTGCGACTTCCATAACTCAGTATGCCGTGCTTTGCAGTTAAAGAGGTGCCAAGTTGAAATTGAATTACTTCAGTTAACAAACGACGACGATGAAAGTCACTTGCCCTAAGGTTTATATCCAAGAAACTTAAAAGGCGTATGGCTTACAGATGGATATATAACCAAGAGAGTACAATGTTTACACTTGAATGACAATGTCAAAAGTTGGTCACAAAACTAAAATGATTACCTGTCTGCTTTCATGATTTCCCCTAAGAATAGTGATTCTCTGAGGATATCGCACTTTAAGAGCCACTAGTAGTAGCTGCAAACAAGTTAGCATAGATGCAAGCTTCAGCGAAATAGAGAACTGAGAATATGTGGGCAGGCAAAACATATATGAATTTTTGCAAATAATCCTCCGCTTTTTACACAAAAATAAGGGAAATGAAGAGCACAAACTTGCAACAAGACAAAATTGGGCTCTGTACAGTACCAAACAGAGTGGAATTTAACATCTACTAACTGTGACAGTTTCGACAGAATAGTAACCTCGGTCAACATAATCTCCCATAAATAGATAATTGGTGTCAGGACACTGCCAACAAGAAAAACGAGACGGGTGCGTAAGTTATCATAAAAGTAACAACAGATCCGATCCACAACCATCACATATTTAAAGTTGAATAATATATGTTCGAATGGAAAGAAGTTGGGGAGAAAATATGAATAGTCTATATAACGATGCATATAAAAAAATTGGACTTCACACAATAATGTCCCGTCCATCATGATACCAATGAAGGGAAAACCAAAATGTAAAGAAGAAAAGTACATTTCCCCCGATGCGGAAAACTTCTGCAAGATCATGAAACTGGCCATGGATATCCCCACAAATTGTCACGGGACTTCTCACTGGCTGCATTAAATAAAAAGTAATCATAAAGTCCCAATGAAACAGACATAATAAGAAATTTAAAACTCATAGGTAGGCTAAATCAAATATTGGTATGAGCATGTCAATGGGAAATCAAGGATACTTTCAAAAGAATTTGCATAGTGAAATCACGCGAATATTTCTGCATACAGGAGCAAGCACAAAGTTATGAGGACATCTATGAGACAATATAAATAAACCGTGAATCCATAAGTAGTTTAATATTAATGACATCGAAAATCCAATTTTTGTAGTCGAAAATCCGGAACATGCTTTAAGGGAAAGGCTGACAGTAAAAAACTAACAATATTGTCACTAATAAATACACCAGCTAAGTCTGTTAATTAAATACATCATCTAGTTACAAGTAAGATGGAGATTATACCCAGAAAACAAGAGAATGATTGAACACTGAAGTAGATAAGTTATGAACAAACCTAAACAAGATAGCAATTGCAAGATTAACAGAATTAAAGAAAAAGAAGAAGACGACTGTACCTGGACATTACTTTCCTGCGTTAGTATCTCTCGAGCCTTCTCACATAGCGACCTAACCTATATTATAATGATATGTGTTCTCAGTCTAACTAAGAACATATAAGGTGATGAGGAAATTAATCAGAAACAACAATTCGATGTAATAAGGAGATAACTTGGACCAATAAACATGCATAGATCCATCTAATTAACTCACCTTGATACATAGTTAAAATTAAAAACTAATCCTCCTAAAAAGTTGGGACTGTTTTGAGCAAGTTGTCCTGTACAATAAGTTATCTCCAACGTTTCCTCATATAACTTGAATGCTCAAATGGCTTACAAAGGTACTTTCCATGTCTCCTTTCCTCTTCTTGCATTATACTTTCTTCAGACACCACTAATGTAAAAAACAAAAAGAAGCCCCAAAAGACCACTCTACCCATCTATGAATCCCAGAACCAACACTGTTCCAAAATGCCACCACAATATTATAGGTGAACAAATTCTCTCCACCAGAAATGAAAATCACATGAATTTCTTATGCATCATAAAATATATGACCATTGTGCATTGACAGTGCCAAATTCCCTGAGAAAATTACTCCTAACTATAATCAATGAACACTGCTCATTACTCCAACATTCCCTCAAATTACTAAAGGCTCCCCAATTCAAAAATGGCAAGAAACAACACCCAACGATCGGCAACTACAATACAAGATCCGCATATTAAACTGAGAGATGGGAAAAACACGAAATTCAACGACAAAAGAGATAGAAAACCAACCTCGGGCTCGGAAAGGGTTTTCACTTCATTAGGTGCGCAATATTGTCAAGATCGCTTTTTGAGCACGTACCATCGTCTATCTCCATCTCAACGATCTTTACTTCGGGCGATGTTTATCAAATCTGAAACAACGCCGCTTATGGGATTCAGAGCAGGGAAGCGGATGGAACGAGGAAAGCGTAGTGCCTTTGGGAAAGAAAACGAATTAACCGAGGATTAGCTTAGGATAGCTGCATCTCCTTTTCCCCGTCTTTAATTTCATCGTCTTCGATCAGACACGCGTTTCAGCACACATGCCACATGTCATGCGTGGCGTCTTACATTTATCATTTATGTTAAACTTACGTCATATTTCTACAGAACTCCTTCGATTAGGCATGTTTATATTGTCCCAACATTAATCAATTCTAGATAGGGTCATGCTATTCACTTATTTATCCCTTTTTACACCCTAACACTCAAGTTTGTTGCATACTCATATGAATTCATCAATAATTATTTTTTATTTTTTTATATGTAGAATTCAACTATATTAATTGCATAACTTATTCCAAAACATAATTCAATATTATTCGACAACATTAATTAACATATTTTTCCAACGATATAACAATACGGTATTTTAATTTACTTCTTGTTGTATACGTATTTATTAATAGCCACACATTTATATTAACTTTAAAATATTAAAATTTTAAAAATTTATCAATACAATTAATTAATTTAATTAATAATGTTCGTGTAACATAAATATTACTTATTATGCAAAATTAAATAAGCGCATTAAAGATAACAATTAAGTAAATATTATCTTTTTAATCAATTCAATATAACATAATCACGAGCACAAACGCAATATTTTTTCATAATTATTAATAAGACTAACATAAGGAGTAATATATGATGCTGCACATTTGTCTCTGAAATAAACTCATTGTGGCATGATACTCAGCATAGGGTAACCTTCAGATAAGGAAGACGTAGTGATTATCATTAACTTGGCCGACTGCAATATCAACATGAAGATACCATGGTGACTGTGCAGACCGAAGCGGTATGTACGTCAGACTACCTTTATTGCTTATAACATGCAATATCACATTATACTTCGAATCAATCAAGACACCCATATTAGGCATAATCAACTAATGCTTATACGGTGCATGACTACCTGACTCGAAGAAAGTTTGCGAATTGTAGACATTGAGCCATCCTTCAACACAAAACATGTTGATATATTTTACTTTATACATCTCCAGCTCTTCAATTAAGTTACGTCGAATGATAATCCATTCATCTTCCTGAAGAGGAAGACATATAGATATTGCTCGAAAACCACAGTTTCCATAAGATCTTACATCTTGCACTTCTCTGGTATAAGGTTGAAATATAGTTGAAAATTGATGAATCTATGGATGGAAAGAATATTGTTGATTCGAAGAGAGATTGTACCTGGTTTTTTTAGAAATTGTGCATCATCTCGGTCACTGAATTTTGATATAAGTGAACAACTACGTCGAAGATGTTCTCGATATTGGCGCTGAACTTTTAGCTTTATGGGAGGGACACCGACGGGTAATATGAATTCTTGGTTCACGAAGCAATGTTGTAGATGATGCAATTATCTCTCTTAACTTCCTCAAAATACTGAGTTTTCCAGTTCTTGACTGCTTTTCAATTTGCGCATTAATCACCTGCAATTCAATATCACAACATAACTCGTCTTCTTCTAGAGATGTGCAAGGTGAAAGGTCAAGTTTCCTCCAAATCTCGCCAACTAAATCTAATGGGATAGACTGGCCTTTACTGAAATACATTATCTGCTCATGTGCAAATGGCAGTCCATGACTTGTACGAAGCTGGCATCAACAATTTTCAGAAATAAATTCAGCTTCTTTAGATCGTTCAAATTCCTTAAATATTATTTCAAGTGCATGAATTGAAACAAAACCACGTAATTCTCCATAGTGATGCTCGTTGAATCTATGCCGAATGAGAATCTTGCTTTGTTCAATACTCGCTTTAATAGCCTTAACTTGAGACTCAATTACCTGCTGAATAAAAGATAATGATGTCTCCAAATCTGATTGTGAAGACTCCAATACCGTTTTAACTTAGCTTGCTGGCTCTCTACTCTATATTTTGTGTGATTTCGAAGTAAAGAAATTTGTCGGTCCAAGCAGATACAAGCATCTCCTTGTAAGGCGTCAACCAATGACTATTTAGATAATTAAGTACACTTGTAATTAAACAAGCTTATTTAAGTTCTTATCAATAATAATTTATAAATAATTTAACATACAAAATATACTTTAAATAATACCTGGAAAATCGAGTAATGTTGCTTCAAGATGTGCCAAGTTGGACAAGTCCCCTGCATCTGTTTCAGATTCAACTAGTGTTGTCCATGCCTTATAGAAAGAATTATATGCTTTTACTTGATGTTATTGAAGGCATGCACTTCTTCATAATACTTCTATAAATGTGTCATATGCAGAGTAACCCTTTAGCTTCCGGAAAAATGTTGTTGCATGCTTTTAGTAAAGCCAACTCCTT
>JAPQWV010004748.1:0-26826 GCA_027422505.1 Craterostigma plantagineum
GTATTTATATTACGTACCAAGTAACCTGTCTATATGGTACCAAAATGTCATGTTATGCAGTACCAATCAAAACTATACAGCGTACCATTTATAAAGGTTGCTATATTATCTGAAAATATGGCATCTGCAAATTCGGTTGGTGGCGGGACATTATTTGCAATGTCTGAGTATAAAAGGGAGTATTCCTTACTACTAATCATGAAGCAACGACACTTATCGGTATATACGCATCCCTCCAAAGAAGGTGGTCGAATATCGATTCCCGGCATGCCAGTTTGGTACTGTAATGAATGCGAACATGGTACCCTAATATATGCCAATTGGTACTGTAATATATGCAAATTTGGTACTGTGACATATGCAAATTTTGTACCGTAATATATGCCAATTTGTTACTGTAACATATGTCAACATGATACTGTAATATATGCAAATTTGGTACTGTGACATATGCAAATTGGTACCGTAATGTATGCCAATTTGTTACTGTGATATATGCCAACATGGTACTGTAATATGTGCAACTTTGGTACTGTAACATATGCAAATTTGGTACAGTAACATATACGAATATGGTACCTAATATATGCACAAATGATACTGTAATATATGCATATATGGTACCGTCATATATGCATACATGGTACTGTAATATATGCCAATTTGCTACTGTAATATATGCAAATTTCGTAATATATGCGAACATGGTACCCTAATATATGCCAATTGGTGATGTAATATATTTAAATTTGGTACCGTAATATATGCGAACTTGGTACAATAATGTATGCAATTTAGTACTGTAATATATGGTAGTTTGGTACCGTAATATATGCGAACATGGTATCGTAATGTACGCAAATTTGCTACTATAATAAATGCGCATTTGGTACTGTAACATATGCCAACATGGTACTGTAATATATGCCCAGTTTGGTATCGTAATATATGCACACACGGACCGTAGTCTATGCAAATGTGGTCCTGTAATATAAAGCCGTTTGGTACCATATATATATGCAAATTTGATACCGTAATGTATCCAAATTCGGGGTTGTAACATATACCAGTTTGATACCGTAAATAAGCAAATTTAGTACCGTAATATATGCAAATGTGGTACCGTACTATATGCAAATTTGGTACTGTAATATATGACAGTTTGGTACCTTATATATACACATTTGGTATTGTAATATATGATAGTTTTGGTACCTTATATATGCACATTTGGTACTGTAATATATGGATATTTGGTAATGTAACTTATGCCAGTTTGGTACTGTAATATATGCCAGATACCGTAATATATACCAGTTTAGCACTGTAAGATATGTCAACATAGTACTAATATAAGCCAACTTTGGTACTATAATATATGCCAACTTGGTACGTTAATATGAGCAAGTTTGGTATCGTAACATAGGCCCGTGAGGTACGCTAAATACAACATAGGTTACTGTATGGTAAACGAAATAGGTACCGTATAAATTAAAGTAAGACTTCGGATTTAAAGTTGGCTATATTCGTCAGAGACGAAGCACTTAAGCCAATGTTGATGTGGAGAAAGGAAGAGACAATTTCTGACTTTTTTCTGTCATGTTTGCAACATTTATGACATTTTTCTGTCATGACTGGACATACTTCAGACGTTTTTCTGTCATGAGTGACAGATTTCTGACATACTAGGTATTAAATCAAAAACAGCTCATCTGACAGGTCGTTGGCTTTCATAAAATATTTCATGTCACATGTATTTTGGGTACTACAACCGTGTCTGAGTTGGTTCGCTTAACACAAACGTACAAATACCCCTACAAATCTATGTGAGGTACCGCGTTCCTTAAATATATGATATGTCATACTAGGGTTAGTAATTTTCGAGGTCGTACGAATTACTTTTTCATCTCGAACTACCGTAGAACACTAATATGGAGTATTAGATACATTTCAGATCAAATTATATGCATTAGGCCCTAACGCATGAATTAAACCTTAGAATTCCAAGATTAATTAGAATATAAGGATAGAAGCAAGAACATCTATAACATAATTTGAATAATTTGGTGAGTCCTACATGTGCGAATTCGGTGCTTTAGGACTTCATATTTTTTTTCTTTCATTTCATTATTGTTAGGTATTGTCGAAATCACGTAGGACAACGCGATTCCCTTAGGAATTTATTTATTTTTCTATTGTATAACAAAAGGTACGATATACTTGCATACCTGGGTACCTATATGTATACGTATGGAAACGGTAAACCTGCAGGTTATGATATATGTAAATGATAAGGTACCTTACTGTTCAAGACAAGGTACCTTACTGTACAACAGATAAGGTACTTCATGTGCGATATATAAGGTACGGTATATATTTACATAACGGTACGATTAACCTGCATATTACGGTACTCTGTGTATAAACAATATGGTACGGTTAATACGAACGGCAAGGTACTTCATATCTTCTGTTTATGGTACGCTATATATTTACATAATTGTACGTTAACCTCCATATTATGGTACTCTGTCTGTAGAAGATATGGCACGGTAATATCGTTTAGGGTTTAGGTACTTCACAAGTTCTGTTTGCTATGCTTAATAATGGTACAGTTAACACTAATATTATGGTACGCCATATTTCTATAATGGTACGGTTAACCTGCATATTATGGTACTCTGTATAAAGATATGGCACGGTAATATCGTTTAGGGTTTAGGTACTTCACAAGTTTTGTTTTGATATGCTTAATAATGGTACAGTAACATGTATATATGGTACGCTGTAGGTAAAAGATAAGATACGGTCATATAAAAATATATGGTACTGCATAGAACTACACAACACAAAAAACTACACAACACAGCACTGCACTGACCGTCCATGCACAAAAGAAAAACCAACATAAACAACCAAAGGTCTCCAAACAGTTCGTCTCCAACGCAAAATAAGTTAACAATCGACGAACGCATCGGACTCGCAACCGTTTGTTTTATCTCGGCGACCGAAAACTCGTGCACCGCTATATAAAAGATAAGGTACTTCATATAATCTGGTTACGGTGCGCTATATATACATAATGGTACGAGAAACCTGCATATTATGGTACTCTGTATGTAAAAGTAGGTACGCTAATATAAAAACATTGGTACTACATAGAACATAGACAAAGTCTCATAGAACTACACAACAAACGACATCATTGAGTCTCCAAACACTCTCATCCCCAAGACAAATAACTTAACGAACATAAATAACACAGTCTCTAAACAGTCCCATCCCCAAGTCGAATAACTGAACTTAAACAACAAAGTTTCCAAACAGTCTACGTCGCCAGATTGGGGGCGGTTTAAACTCTGGATCAACGGTCTTCTTACATAGATACTCATACTTCCGTGCCCAATAATTCGTCAGAAAATGAGCCTCCACAATATAAAAACGACATTAACGCAGAACTGCAACACAGTCGACGGAATATACACAATGTTAAAACTTACGAATGCTCTAGCGGCCCAGGTCATCTTTTGCAAGGTCATCGGATCCCGAACATAGATCGAAAGAATGTAGGATGACACCTGGAAGAAAGCTCGGATGTGGAGGTATTTCTGCAAAAAAGCAAAACTGTTAAGAAGCAGTACCATTTTATACACACACGGCGCACCATTTGCCCAAACAGATGGTACCAAATATAGTGATCATGTAGTACCAAATTGACCCCATTCGAGAAAACTCAAATTGACCCATTCGAAAAAGGCCAAATCGACCACAGTAAATTGAAGCATTCAACAATATCCAAATCGACCACAGCAAATTGACCCATTCGAGAAAACACGCACAAATATACCACAGTAAATTGAACCATTCGAAAAAAACCCAAATCGAACAACAAATAGATTCATTCGAAAAACACGCAGAAATTGTTATGGACCATTAACCGAAAATGCTTACACCGAACGAATAACGGCAAACCCAAACTAGATACAAGCCTATTGATTCTCCACAGAGTAAGCGAAAACCCACCAAGGCAAAATACCACGACGATTTCAGAAGGCGAAGGACGTACCTTTTGGGAAGAATGTCGATTTCGAAAGCGAAAACCACGAAGAAGTGAGAACCCAACGACGAGGAATCTGAAGCAAAACAAACATCGGTCAATTTCGGGAAGAAGGTTGCGCGATTTCGGTTTCCTCTGGTGTGTAAATTTTTTTAAGAACGATCGTAAGCTGAAATAAGAAATCCAGGTAAATATGTAATAAAGCTGTTTTAGGAAGGGTATAATGGTCAGTTTGGTACCTATGAGCAATAAATGTTTCAAATGGATATCACAGTATAAAATAACTTTGACAAGATTTGGCTTTTAAGTTTACTGATAGGTATTTATGTGTTGAATCCCCATAAATAATAGTATTTTGCATCATGTGAGCTTGACGAATTAAGACCGAATTCATGAAAGGTGTTAGTCATTTCATGACTGAATAAGTCACGAATCTTGAATCGTGCAATAAACTTAACTGAAGACTTGCGAATTGGAAGTCAATTCACGGGCTTGACTGAACTTAGCTAATTCTTTTAAACGTCTATTTATCTAATACAGTTCCAAACCTGGTATTTCAATATTTAGGATATATGAATACGAGAACTAGATAATCAAATAATTTAGATAGTATACTGGCCTTGTAATTTTATGCTTAAGGTCGAGAATTAGGAATTTCGATAAACCTATGGACGACAGGTAAGTGGACAATTCCACTACAACACATAAAATGAGTTATGTGTACGTGTTTTATGTGACTATCTGCTTCTGTTAAATTATGTGAAATACCTGATACGTGAAATGACATAATAAGTATTTTGTACTATACACGTATGCATTTCCACGTGCATGCACGAGTTACACGAGAGTTATGAGATGTGAGATGCACAGTATATGATCGCCTGTGTGCGTTGATACTTGCCGATATGGGCATTTGATGTCGACTTGAAGTTGAGTCAGAGCTACTTCTACGATTCTACGCACCATGACGGGATGTAAGCCATCGAATATATGTACTTGAACTGTAATCGTAGCGGGAAGAAGCGACCTGGCTTGAATTGCCAGGTAAATAGCAACCCAGTTAACTGGTGTGGGCACAGCCGGTTAGGGGTGTGCAATGGTTTTAGATAACCGTCCGCACCACACCGCACCGCAACGTATAATACAATTAACCGTCAAAACTGCGGTTTAATTTATTTTACAAAACCGCACCGTAATAATGGTGCAGTGTGACTTACTGTACAAACCGCACACCCGCACCGAACCGCACTTTAGTTTCTAAATTTTTTACTAATTATATCTAATTTTTCTTTATGGTAACTAGTCATATGTGAAATTTATTTTTTAGTTTAATTATTTTGCTTTACTAATTAGTCTTTTAATTTTATGCGAATTTTGTTGATCATATAAAAGTTATATCATTACTAGCATACTTAATTCTATTTTTTTATATTAAACATGTTTTGATAAGAACAAACGGCCAAACATGTGGGGTTAAAATAGATACGACTTGACCATTAAATAACAATTAACATATTATGTTTTGAGCTTCCAATCAGACCACGAAGCGAAACCAATATATTAAAATGAAAAAATTGGCCCCTAATAAAAGTAAACCCATATAAAATAAGACAACGATACTAATTTTTTTTGGACAATGTGACGCTTCGACATACGAGGCAATACCTCAGACTTGCGCCTTGTTTCTGAGGCAAGGCGATGTTTCATCACCTTTTTGTGCCTAATGCTTTTATTTTTCATTCGATAAAATATAAGTATTTTTTTGTTCAATTAAAAACCGCAAAACCGCACCGCAACCGCTCGAACCCGTACGTGTGGTTATATTTTTCAAAACGCGGTTTGAGAATTATTTTTCTAAAAACTGCATATAAATTTGGTGCGGAATTGGCCGAAAACCGCCAAAAACCGCACCACGCACACTCCTACAGCCGGTGACCAGGGAAGGCAACCGCTAGATAGTTTGGCAACTAGTAAACGACTCCCTAGTGGAAAGGTCCAGCTGATTAGCCACTATTGTATTTTATCCTTACTGGAATTGAGCTCATGATGGTGCGCGTAGCAAGTCAGCTGAGGCCCTGAATTAGAATGAAAAAGAGAATGAGATACGAGAATTAGAAAGCATTGGCGCGGTTGCCTTTGCGAATTACAACACATACACAACATGCATAATTTCCACTTACTGAGCTTTATAGCTCATCCCGTGTTTTTATGCATTGTAGGATCACGCGGTCACGGTACGTGATCTTCTGATGGCAAGGTCAACTTTTGAAGCCTCCGGGGATTTTTGAGGGTGGAGTGTGTATATGGATGTGACCTGTTTGGCGGGCTCTAGGATTTTCTTTTGCTGTGTCTATGTACCCATCCTTTGTAATTAGCGTTGGGTCAATATTTTGATTGTACATGGTGATTTTCCTTTATATAAAAGGAAAACGTTTATACGTATTTTCGGATAACTTTACTATTAATACTTAGATAGCCATGCGAATTAGGAATAAAATAAATAGTAGAAGGTGGGGCACCACAGTCTTACCCCCGTTGAATTTCCTACAGAATGTGCACGGTGTCTTTTTATTGGTTGGCACATATTAAACCCCGTTAATTTAACATTTGGCTACTATAATTAATAAACAAATATAATATATTGTTAACGAAATATAATTATAGAAATTCATACACCAGTAGTAGAAAACGTTATTAATATAATATATATGTATGGCTAAGTAGAAACGTTTTTTTTTTAATTTATATATAATATGTAATGGTTCCTAGGCTAATCATTACCCCTAATAGGCCCGAAGTAGATTACGAACAAATTCCCTGTTCATTTGGCCATATACACTTATAAGTATATATATATATATATATGAGATTTGCTATGGTGCCCACCTACCGTGAGCATCCACCGTGAGCACCATAAGCAAATCTCTCATTTTCTTGCGTTTTTCCGATTCTAAACGCCGCCCACACCTCCGTAGACTATCTCATATCCATTGGTAACATAAATCACCATCTACAACACGTTAATTTTTAAGAAATCATCGCATCGATATGTCGTCCACATGTGAAGAATAAATAATGGATTTTCTTAAAAATTAACGTGTTGTAGAGGGTGATTTAGGTTACCAATGGATATGAGATGGTCTACGGAGGTGTGGGCGGCGTTGAGAATCGAAAAAACGCAAGAAAATGACAGATTTGCTTATGGTGCTCACGGTGGTTGCTCACGGTAAGTGGGCACCATAGCAATCTCATATATATATATATATATATATATTATATATATATATATAGTTGTTCAAAGTATTAATATGGATTGGCCCAACCATGAATGTCACATCCTTATATTTGCAGGGGTAATGTTGATGAGACCTTATCAGTAGCGAATATTATAAGTTTTATTCAATTCAAATAATAGAGCACGAATCAATTAAAACTGAGTGCTATGCTAGTATAAACGATATGATAATTATCTGAAAAACATTAAACGTTAGAGAAGAAGTGCATACGTCGGCAGACATAATAAATGCGGCTATATATTTAGAAACAATAAGCGCGGGTTATTGAGGTGATCCAAAATTACGAAGATACACCCGTAATTGGAGTATCACCGGAATGTGGTGTTGAACTATTTATTATACCCAGTTCATCAACAACATTTAATTAAATAGGCTGACTATAGAGCAAAACAATACATGGCTTAATATATACTCCCTCTGGTCTTTAAAACAAGTCATTTTGGGTAATTTTTTCTGGTCTTTAAAGGAGGTCGTTTTGATATTTTCTAAGCAAAGTTGAATGAAATTTCCAGAATTGCCCCTACTGTTAAATAAAAATACAGAATTGAATGAATAGTGGTTAATAGATCAAATAATTAATTAGGGTCAAGAAAGACATTTCAACTATTTTCTTAATATGTGTGCTAATATCTAGAACGACATGTTTTTAAGACCAGAGGGAGTAATTATTAGCTATGCAATTGTATGGCTGCAAGTTGCAACGATTGATATCCAAGATAAAATAATAAATTTATTATGGTTCTTATCTTACTTATAGACAAGATTTGTTGGCAGAATATCTTATGCGGAGTTATGGCCATATTAATTGGAGGGTTCTTGAAACGTTAATTCATAATCACTCCATGACCTTTGGAATTCACATTAATGCTATGCATACGTTGCTTGAGTCTAACCCCATAAATAATGGCCTAGTACTTGTTATAGTAATAGGATTTGGAAAGCATCACTATCTATATCTTTTCTTCCTGCTCTAACATTGTTGAAGATCGAGTTAAACCCTGGAAGTTGCCATACTCGTGGAAACAACTTCTTAAGGCAGCGTATCGTGCTTCTCGATTTTATTATTTGTGTATTTCATCAAAGATTGTACAACAATTTAAGAAGTTGTTATGGCTTAATATGATAATGTATTTGATGATGACGTCCTTCTGGAGGACAATGAGATGTTCGACCAAGAAGAAGATGTGCAACTTTCACCACCGATCCCACCGACGGAGACCAATAGTGCACCCCCTTCAAACGCAACTCTCCCGATATGATGACTCCACAAGTCCCCCCAACTGGTTTTGTGAGGTATCCTGACACCTCAAGGATTGATATGATTGTAGGTGTGAACTAAAAGAGATGGAAAGAGAGAATGTTTTCCTTGCTAGATATGCATGGGATAGCATGGGTGCTTGAGACCCCTCTCAGTGAAAACGTGAATTATGCGGCTTGGGAAATGGCTAATAAGATATGCCGAAATTCCATCCTTGCAACTCACTCAAATCCACTCTTTGATATTTATGCGGGATATACCGACGCAAAGATCATGCGGGATTCTTTGAAGCAAAAATATACCGCTGAAGATGCGGTTAAACAGAAATTTGCTTGCAGTGGATATTATCATTGGAAGATGAATGAGAATATTGATGTACACGAGCAGCTCAATGAGTACCTGCAACTCATTGAAGGACTTAAGGTCGAAAACATTATCCTTCCTGAAGAGTTCATGGCCGAACTACTAATCGAGAAACTTCCATCATCTTGGAATGACTACAAGCAAAATTTGAAGCATAAAAAAAGATGAACATAGATGAGGTGATGAAGCATATCATCATTGAAAACAAGCATAGGAAGCAAATGGGAGTTGTGACCAAGGAATTCAAAGAGAAGGCAAATCTTGTAGAAGATAGTGCACAAAATGAAAGGTAACTGCTTTGTTTGTGGGAAATTGGGTCATTATGCTTCTCAGTGCAGGAAAAGGATTTTAAATCCTAATTTTGAGAACAAGGCGGCACCTAAGGCGAACATGGTTCAACAAAAGGAAAGTGACACTATTATTACCATGATATCGGAGTTGTGGAGAAAGGACCACAAGGTATTTGGGTGATGGACTCCGCTGCGACAAAGCACATTTGTGGAGACAAGGCTTCGTAGAGTACACAGAAATAAATGGAGAAGTCCTTCTTGGAGACTCATCTACTACTAAAGTTCTTGGAAAAGGCAAGGTTAATATCAAATTTACATCTGGAAAATATTGGCTCTTCAAGATGTGCTTCATGTGCCAAAAATTAGGGCGAACTTGGTGTCGGTGGCACTGCTCGACGAGGTGGTGTCAAGACAACGTTTGAATCAAGAAAAATGATTCTTATTAAAAATATTGTCTTTGTTGGAAAAGGTTATCGACAGAATAACCTCTATGTACTCAATGCTAATTCCATAATGAATGAAAGTACTTCTTCTGTTTATTTGTTGGATTCTCATGAATTGTGGCACTTGAGGCTTGGTCATGTGAATGAGTCATATTAAAAAAGATGACCAAGATTGGACTATTAGAAAACATACACAAGACAAATAAATGCGAAGTATGTGTGGAGTCAAAAATGACAAAAAAGACTTGCTACAGCGTACAAAGAAAAACTCAATTATTGGAGTTAATGCATAGTGATATTGGAAAAATGCGAACCTGTGAATCAAGAGGAGGAAAAAAATATTATATAAGATTTATCAATGACTTCTCGAGATACACAAGGGTTTTCCTCCTTAAAAATAAGAGTGAAGCTCTTGAAAAATTCATTCTCTACAAAAATGAGATAGAAAATCAGTTAGATCGGAAAATCAAGAGACTTAAATCGGATAGAGGAGGAGAGTATCTTGCAATGAATAATTTTTGTGAAGAAAATGGAATTATCCATGAACGAACTCTCCTCCTTATTCACCAGAATCTAATGGGATCGCGGAAAGAAAAAATCGTACTTTAAAGGAAATAATGAATGCGATGCTTTTAACCGCTCGAGCTCCTCAAGATCTTTAGGGAGAAGCAATTTTATCAGCATGTCATCTGCAAAAACCGCATTCCCCATAGAATAATTGGAAAAACACCCTATGAGTACTGGAAAGGCTATTCACCAAATCTAAAATATTTAAAAGTGTGGGAGTGTTTAGCAAAAGTGCTAATCACCGAGCCAAAGAAAAGGAAATCGGCTCAAAAACGGCGAATTGTGTCTTTGTCGGATATGCACAAAATTCAGCTGCATATCGTGGTGATTAATAGTGATGAATATGAAAAGACACAATAATAGAATCCAAAAATGCCGAGTTCTTTGAAGGCAAGTTTAATAATCGAGAACCTTCAAAAATTAAAGACTTAGAGGAAGAAATCGAGTCTATGAGAAAAGAACCTATTGAATCCGAAAATTTGTGTAGCGCCCCGTTTCCTATTACCTTTTTACGCAGCTATAAAATATTCGTATAAATTTTTCGCGATTCCCATAACCATTTCCTTTAACAAAAACGGGTGCGTACATCTGGTTTAGTTCCTTCCACAATAATGTACATATATGTACCTATCATATGAGTCACAAAATGCGATAGTCTAAATCCGTTTCTATTCTATATGCTAACGATGAACCAGAGGGGAGCAGGAGGAGAGCGTAGTCGGCCAACCTTGAATCCATGCTTTATGTTGATGCTTTCTACGCAGTCTGCTAATTATCTACAACAACTGTGAAGACACCGATTCAGAGTATGATCGCAACATGTTAATTAATACAAGTAACAAATAAAATAAACAGTAGTCCATTCCTTTTCATCAATATTGTAACCATGCCATTTCAAATCATATAATCATCATTCCTTTCCATCAATATCGTAACCATGCCATTTCAAATCATATAATCATCGTCCATATAATCAATGTTCATATAACGGTCATTCATAGGATCCGTAGATCACATGCCATTTCTATATGTCTATTTTTTTTTTATACTCCCGTTATAGACTAGCTAGACTGTACTGTACGCCCAGTCGGCGCCCATGCATGGGACTCTGTAACCATGTCGTAATCCCCCTATTTGTAGGGATACGTGTTGCCTGTACAGGACTCTGTAAAATCCCCCGATTTGTAGGGATATATGCCGTAGCATCCGTATCATACCATCTGTAGTCGTAGCAGTCATAACGGTTTCTCCCTTATTTTATATGTATGCAATCTATAAAAATACCTTATATGACACATAAATCATATAAGAGCACGTTACGGTCACATAGTTCACGTCGATTTATAAATAGCACACATATATCACGTACTAATCAATTAATCCACATAAAACATATAAGCATATAAAGCACATAAGGTACATGTCGCAATCATACTCACAAGTTTCGCCTATTTTTCCCGCTTGCTTAGGCGACCTTGTCCTTGCCCTTATCGGACTCCTGACCTATACAATTATTTTATCCGTAAATATGAATTTCCTACAATGATATGCGTACGTGATATGCATGCTTTGTTATTATTCATGATCGTTCCTTATTCGTAGCCTTTACCAGAAACCCTAACTTATTTTATATCAAAACCCTAAAGATTGAATACTTTGTGTGATATTAAAATCCCTTTTATATTTGTATCACAATTCTTTTTATCTTGAAATTCTATTTAATTATATTACTAACTTTTGAAATCATCTCTCGACATTGTATCTACTTGGATTTAAAAATTTCGAATCATAACTTACAATTATAATTCAATGTTATATCCAACTAAATTGCTAATTTCGACATCTTCCTTGCTAAATGCCGACATGTCTCGAAATAAATTTTGTGATGATGTTCAATTTCGATATCTAATTCGAAATCCTAACTCGATATCAATTGTCGAGATATTTATTCACTTATATGGGTACTTTAACAAGTGGTGATGTCGTTTTCTTTAATGTTAAGAAATCTCCTTATTAGTCATACTTGAGAATAGTAGAAATGGCTAACACGTGTACATGCTTGTTAAGTTCATAATTTTAATTATTATATGTGTATTCACTTGGATTGCGACAACCATTCAAAATTGAAGAACTTTTCTAAAGCTTCGACATCCTATATAGTTGACTTCATAACTTTAATATGCAACGTGTCGATATCTTATCTAATTGGATTTTTCAACATCTCGAATATATATATATACTCGACATTTTACTCGATCATACTCTCTCTAAGTGAACAGATAAGTCTCAACCTTACACTCGACATCTCATTTGATATCATGACTCGACATTTTATTCTAGTTTAATGAACTTCGATATCATAACACTATTCGACATTATAACTTAATATTTTATCTAACTAAATTGCTCACCTCTCGACATTCTATCTGTACAAAGCTCGACCTTATACTGGAGATCATAATTCGATATTCTGTTTAAACAATATAAATAACTTCTTTCAGAAATCCGGAAAACCCTAATTCCTCATACCTTTAGGACAAACCGTAATATTCTTATTAGTAAAAGTCTACAAACTTTCATATACTAACAAGTTCTAACATTGAGAACTTTCTAACACCTCGACATTATTTTAATATCTTATTTAACATCATGACTCCTTTCGACATCCTATCTTAATTAGGTTTCAATAATCTCGGCAACATACTCGACATCTTATATCAAAATTCCCCTTGAATTCTTAAGAACAAAAATGAACTCCATCGAAACTTCATACTGTTCATGTACCGAATTATCATCCAGTCAAGATATTGCTTTAAAAACTCAAACCTATATTAGCCCTTCAATATCGAACTTATCTCAAGAAATAATCCTATTCAAAATCTGAAAACTCTAATCCTGTCAGGTTACGAAAATCTCTTCAAACCTAATACAAATCAATTTCTATAATGATGTGACATATTACAATAGACTTATAAATGTTCAATTCTTTCACTTACATCGAAATTATTCCTATAAATATTAGTCATTTGCTTAATATGATTATTGATCTCTAACATGCATATGTATATACATATATATATATACATGTATTATCAAAGCATTATTGAATTCTTTACCTTCAGGAATTGGCCCAGTTTTATTCAGATTTCGTTTGCTATGTGAATTCTGTGCTTCTTCCCTGTTCTAAGTGCTTCATAAATAATTAGCTAAATGATACTTGTTTTTATTCTTATCCTAAGTTAACGTGTAGTACTAGCTCAATGACATAGACCTTTCATCAATCGTTATCATGACCTTATTTAATATGTGTTATTTTATCATTACAGTTACTTTCCTTCATAACTAAGTTTTAAATATCTATTACTAGGAATTATTTAGTTCACTACACGTTATTATATCGAGAGTCCAAGTTCTAGTATTTCGAGTTCTTTAATTGAAAGATTTCGAGGTCTTTAATTTCTAAATCTCGAAATACTTGAGTAAGGAATTTGAAGTCCTCAATAACTAAGTCTCTAAATCTTTTAGTAAGGAATTCCGAAGTCTTTGTTACATAGATCGTAAAATTTTTATGACATATTTCGACATTATTGAAAGATTTCCGGATTCTTCTTTAGCTATACATTAACACTATTTAAATATTTCTTCTATTTTAAAGAACCTCAAGAATACCATTAAACTTCCTAATTTAGTTTATCACTTCAATTAATACACATATAAAGTTCTTCAAAACCTAAGAAAACCCTAGAAACTTTTAATTTTAGTAATATTCACTTTTATCTCTTTGAGGACCTAGAATTATAATACTTTAAATACCTTATTCTATCTATATGTCTATTTTAAAATACTTATATGCATGCATGAATTTATGTAAATGCATGAAATTATGATATGAGGTTTCGGTTCCTGACAATTCTCCCCCCTTTTAAAATTTCGACCTCGAAATTTCGTACCTGTCTCAGTCAATAACCATGGGTACTGGTTCTCCATACGTTCTATGGTTTCCCACGTAGCTTCACGAGCCGAATGATTTTTCCATCTCACCTTTACCATCGGAATTATTTTATTCCGTAACTGCTTATCAGCATATTCCAGGACTTCTGCCGGTTCTTCTACGTAACTAAGGTCCTCAGAAATATTTATCGGTTCGTCACGTAGAATATGTGTAGGATCTGATCTATATCGCCGTAACATACTAACATGGAACACGTTGTGTATCTGTGAAAGTTCAGGTGGCAGTGCTAATCGATATGCTAATGGCCCAATCCTTTCAAGTACTTCATAAGGCCCAATGTAACGTGGACTTAATTTTCCTTTCTTTCCAAATCGCAATACAGCTTTCCAAGGTGATACTCGCAAAAATACCTTCTCTCCAACTTCATATTCCATTTCTCGTCGATGTTGGTCTATGTAACTCTTTTGTCTATCTTGGGCCGCTTTAAGTCGACTCTTTACTACTTTAATCTTTTCCATTGTATCCTGAATCAAATCTGACCCTTCTAATACTTGTTCTCCTTCCATATCCCAACAAATCGGGTTTCGACATTTCCGGCCATATAGAGCTTCGTACGGTGCCATTCCGATACTCGAATGATACTGATTATTATAAGAAAATTCCATTAGCGCTATATAATCGTCCCATGAGCCTTTGAACTCAATTACGCATGCTCGAAGCATATCTTCCAATGTCTGTATCGTTCTTTCTGACTGACCGTCGGTCTGTGGATGAAATGCCGTACTAAAATGTAATTTAGTTCCGATCGCTTCCTGTAAACTGCCCCAAAATCTAGAAGTAAATCGGGGATCACGATCAGATACGATAGAAATAGGTACTCCATGTAGTCGAACTATTTCATTAACGTATCTTTTCGCCAAATATTCCAGCGTAGAACCCCATCTAAATGGTAGGAAATGAGCTGATTTTGTAAGTCTGTCGACAATTACCCACACGGCATCATTTTTCTTAGTCGTTGGAGGAAGTCCATAAAGAAAATCCATCGTTATTCGTTCCCATTTCCAAACAGGTACGGGTAAAGGATGTAATTTACCCACTGGCGCTTGGTGTTCAGCTTTGATTTGCTGACACGTTAAACATTTCAGCACATATTCAGCCACATCCTTTTTCATCCTTGGCCACCAATAGTGAGATTTAAGGGTCCGATACATCTTCGTACTGCCTGGATGCATAGCATAAGGAGCGGTATGTGCCTCTTCCATTATCTCTTGTCGAAGATTGTCGATATCAGGAACACATATACGGCCATTTATCGTCAAATTTCCATTATCGCCTATTACAAAAGACTTCCCTAACCCTTGTTTCACTTTATCAGCAATATTAACTAGCTTTTCGTCTTTAAACTGTACTTGTCTGATTCGATCTAACATGATAGGTCGAACTACTATCGAGGCACAGACAGCACCAGTATTGTCAACTTTCATCTCCGTATTCATCTTTCTGAGATCAATCAAACTTGAGAAAGAGCAAATCGATAAATAAGAGACGGAACCATACGATTTCCGACTTAAAGCATCAGCAACGACGTTAGCCTTTCCAGGATGATACTCTATAGTACAGTCATAATCCTTTAACAGCTCGATCCACCGCCTCTGTCTCATATTCAATTCCTTCTGGCTTAACAGATATTTCGGACTTTTATGGTCAGTAAATATCTGAAATGTCATACCGTATAAGTAGTGTCGCCATATCTTTAGTGCGAATACCACGGCCGCTAACTCTAAGTCGTGAGTTGGGTAGGATGTTTCGTATGGCTTCAGTTGTCGAGATGCATACGCCACTACTTTTCCGTGTTGCATAAGTACGCATCCTAGTCCTTGATACGACGCGTCGCTATAAATCACAAAACTTTCAGTACCTGATGGAATAGTCAGTACAGGAGCTGTTGTTAATCGTTCCTTCAATTCTTCAAAACTCCTTTGGCATTCATCAGTCCACTTAAATACAACTCCTTTACGCAATAACTTTGTCATTGGGGCGGCTATCAGTGAGAAATTCTCTACGAATCGCCGATAATACCCGGCCAATCCCAGAAAACTACGAACTTCTGCTATATTTTTAGGACCCTCCCACTTGATTACCGCTTCGATTTTCCTGGGATCGACTTGTATACCTTTACCAGAGACTACGTGTCCCAGAAACACTACTTGATCTAACCAAAATTCACATTTCGAGTTGCATATAACTTCCTTTCCCGTAAAGTCTGAAGTACAATCTTCAAATGTTCTTCGTGCTCCTCTTTTGACTTGGAATATATTAGAATATCATCAATAAAGACGATCACAAACTGGTCTAAATAGGGTCGGAAAATGTCATTCATTAATGCCATAAAGACTGCAGGAGCATTCGTCAATCCAAACGGCATAACTAGAAATTCGTAGTGTCCATATCTTGTTCTAAAGGCCGTCTTTGGAATATCACCATCCGCAATCTTCAATTGATGATATCCTGATCTCAAATCGATTTTTGAAAAGACCCTAGCACCTTGCAACTGATCAAATAGATCATCAATCCGAGGCAACGGATATTTATTTTTCACTGTTACCTTATTTAACTGTCTATAATCAATACACAATCTAAGTGTTCCATCCTTCTTTTTAACGAAAAGAACAGGCGCTCCCCAAGGCGATACACTTGGTCGTATATAACCTTTATCGAGTAATTCCTTCAACTGTACCTTCAGCTCATTCAATTCTATTGGAGCCATTCGGTATGGTGAAATAGAAATTGGCGCCGTGCCCGGTTGAAGTTCTATGGTAAATTCTGTATCCCTGTCAGGGGGTAATCCCGGTAACTCCTCGGGAAAGACATCAGGATAGTCGTTGACTACCGGAATATCTTTTATTTTCAGTCCACTTAACTGCATATCTATAACATAGGCTATATATCCTTCGCATCCTTTACTAATCATCTTAGAAGCTTCTAAATTCGATATCTGATGTGCCGTTCGTACGCTCTTTTCTCCCCTAAGTATTATATGGATTTGATCCATAGGGGTCAACTCAATTTCCTTTTTGAAACAATCAAGCTTCGCTCGGTATTTTGACAACCAGTCCATGCCTAATATTACGTCGAAATCCATTAAAGGAATAATGAACAGGGTTGTCCGCATTTCTATCCCGTTACTAACAACTTTGCATTCTGGGTATACGGTGTTTACTATAACTATTTCTCCTGTTGGAAGTCGAACGTATAACTCATCCTCTAGGGGTTCGGGTTTATCAGGTAATAATGATGCAAATGTTCGTGACATGAATGAATGAGTGGCACCTGGATCGAATAAAACATATGCATCAATATCACAGATAGATAATTTACCCGTAATCACGTGTGATCCTTCTTTGGCTTCCTCACGAGTCATGGTGAAAATCCTTGCTTGTGCTGGCGATCTATAGGCTTGGCCTCCTGAGCTTCCTCTTCCAAAACTTGTGTTAAACGGTCCTCGGCCCCTTCCTCTTCCACGGTTTGTGGAGGGTCCGCTTACTCTTGATTGATCTACTGTCATTTCTGTTTGTAATGTTGGGCAATTCCTTGCTAAATGTCCCCGTTGCCCACAACGAAAACATTCGCCTGTGAGCCATCTACAGACGCCCGAATGATTTTTCCCGCAATGTTCACATGCTGGTATGGTCTGTAAAATTCCTCGTCCGACCGGTCTCATTCCGCCCGTACTGCCCCTTGCGGAACTACTTTGCGTGCTCATTGATCTAGGTGCACTAAATGTCTTTTTCATCTTTCTCCTGGCCTTCTTTTATTACACTGAAAATTTCTTGATTCGGTTTCTAATCTTTCGGCGCGAATAGCCGCCGCCCTCAGTTTCCCATAGGACTCCATATCTGATGGTGTAATACGATTTCTAATAGTATAACGGAGTCCTGCTTCAAACCTTCGGCACTTATTTCTTTCAATTGCAACCATATGTGAAGTATATCGAGATAACTGCTTAAATAGCACCTCATACTCGCTTACAGACCGATTTCCCTGTTTGAGTTCTAAAAATTCTTTTTCTTTCTGATCCTTATAAACTTCAGGCATGTAAGCATCGCTGAACTCTCTCAGAAAATCTTCCCAGGTCAGCACTGGGGGTTGAGTCATACTGTCTGGGACAGTTTCCCACCATTCATATGCATGTTCCTGAAGGAGTGAGACTGCATAATCAAATCTTTCTTCAGGAGTACATTGCATCATATTGAATACCCTTTCCGTCCTTTTCAGCCAGATTTCCGCTTCCGCGGGATCTGTCGTACCCATGAAATCCACAGCACCCATCTTTCTCAATTTGTCATATCGTCGTTCTCGGGGAATTGTCAGGGGGTGTTCAGATTCATGCTGTCTAAGAGTATGAGATGAATGGGATTCCGGTACGGCCGTTCTTCCTCCTCCCTCTATTGTTTGTTCATCATGTTCTAAATGCGTTCGTTCGCCTATTGCCCTTTTCCTATATATGCAAGAAAAGTTTAAGGGCAAACATAACATGTACCTACTATGCAAATGTCTACAGAACCTAAAGCCTAGGCTCTGATACCACTACATGTAGCGCCCCGTTTCCTATTACCTTTTTACGCAGCTATAAAATATTCGTATAAAATTTTTCGCGATTCCCATAACCATTTCCTTTAACAAAAACGGGTGCGCACATCTGGTTAGTTCCTTCCACAATAATGTACATATATGTACCTATCATATGAGTCACAAAATGCGATAGTCTAAATCCGTTTCTATTCTATATGCTAACGATGAACCAGAGGGGAGCAGGAGGAGAGCGTAGTCGGCCAACCTTGAATCCATGCTTTATGTTGATGCTTTCTACGCAGTCTGCTAATTATCTACAACAACTGTGAAGACACCGATTCAGAGTATGATCGCAACATGTTAATTAATACAAGTAACAAATAAAATAAACAGTAGTCCATTCCTTTTCATCAATATTGTAACCATGCCATTTCAAATCATATAATCATCATTCCTTTCCATCAATATCGTAACCATGCCATTTCAAATCATATAATCATCGTCCATATAATCAATGTTCATATAACGGTCATTCATAGGATCCGTAGATCACATGCCATTTCTATATGTCTATTTATTTTGATACTTCCGTTATAGACTAGCTAGACTGTACTGTACGCCCAGTCGGCGGTCATGCATGGGACTCTGTAACCATGTCGTAATCCCCCTATTTGTAGGGATACGTGTTGCCTGTACAGGACTCTGTAAAATCCCCCGATTTGTAGGGATATATGCCGTAGCATCCGTATCATACCATCTGTAGTCGTAGCAGTCATAACGGTTTTTCCCTTATTTTATATGTATGCAATCTATAAAAATACCTTATATGACACATAAATCATATAAGAGCACGTTACGGTCACATAGTTCACGTCGATTTATAAATAGCACACATATATCACGTACTAATCAATTAATCCACATAAAACATGTAAGCATATAAAGCACATAAGGTACATGTCGCAATCATACTCACAAGTTTCGCCTATTTTTCCCGCTTGCTTAGGCGACCTTGTCCTTGCCCTTATCGGACTCCTGACCTATACAATTATTTTATCCGTAAATATGAATTTCCTCCAATGATATGCGTACGTGATATGCATGCTTTGTTATTATGCATGATCGTTCCTTATTCGTAGCCTTTACCAGAAACCCTAACTTATTTTATATCAAAACCCTAAAGATTGAATACTTTGTGTGATATTAAAATTCCTTTTATATTTGTATCACAATTCTTTTTATCTTGAAATTCTATTTAATTATATTACTAACTTTTGAAATCATCTCTCGACATTGTGTCTACTTGGATTTAAAAATTTCGAATCATAACTTACAATTATAATTCAATGTTATATCCAACTAAATTGCTAATTTCGACATCTTCCTTGCTAAATGCCGACATGTCTCGAAATAAATTTTGTGATGATGTTCAATTTCGATATCTAATTCGAAATCCTAACTCGATATCAATTGTCGAGATATTTATTCACTTATATGGCTACTTTAACAAGTGGTGATGTCGTTTTCTTTAATGTTAAGAAATCTCCTTATTAGTCATACTTGAGAATAGTCGAAATGGCTAACACGTGTACATGCTTGTTAAGTTCATAATTTTAATTATTATATGTGTATTCACTTGGATTGCGACAACCATTCAAAATTGAAGAACTTTTCTAAAGCTTCGACATCCTATATAGTTGACTTTATAACTTTAATATGCAACGTGTCGATATCTTATCTAATTGGATTTTTCAACATCTCGAATATATATATATATATATATATATATACTCGACATTTTATTCGATCATACTCTCTCTAAGTGAATAGATAAGTCTCAACCTTACACTCGACATCTCATTTGATATCATGACTCGACATTTTATTCTAGTTTAATGAACTTCGATATCATAACACTATTCGACATTATAACTTAATATTTTATCTAACTAAATTGCTCAACCTCTCGACATTCTATCTGTACAAAGCTCGACCTTATACTGGAGATCATAATTCGATATTCTGTTTAAACAATATAAATAACTTCTTTCAGAAATCCGGAAAACCCTAATTCCTCATACCTTTAGGACAAACCGTAATATTCTTATTAGTAAAAGTCTACAAACTTTCATTTACTAACAAGTTCTAACATTGAGAACTTTCTAACACCTCGACATTATTTTAATATCTTATTTAACATCATGACTCCTTTCGACATCCTATCTTAATTAGGTTTCAATAATCTCGGCAACATACTCGACATCTTATATCAAAATTCCCCTTGAATTCTTAAGAACAAAAATGAACTCCATCGAAACTTCATACTGTTCATGTACCGAATTATCATCCAGTCAAGATATTGCTTTAAAAACTCAAACCTATATTAGCCCTTCAATATCGAACTTATCTCAAGAAATAATCCTATTCAAAATCTGAAAACTCTAATCCTGTCAGGTTACGAAAATCTCTTCAAACCTAATACAAATCAATTTCTATAATGATGTGACATATTACAAATAGACTTATAAATGTTCAATTCTTTCACTTACATCGAAATTATTCCTATAAATATTAGTCATTTGCTTAATATGATTATTGATCTCTAACATGCATATGTATGTACATATATATATATATACATGTATTATCAAAGCAGTATTGAATTCTTTACCTTCAGGAATTGGCCCAGTTTTATTCAGATTTCGTTTGCTATGTGAATTCCGTGCTTTCCCTGTTCTAAGTGCTTCATAAATAATTAGCTAAATGATACTTCTTTTTATTCTTATCCTAAGTTAACGTGTAGTACTAGCTCAATGACATAGACCTTTCATCAATCGTTATCATGACCTTATTTAATATGTGTTATTTTATCATTACAGTTACTTTCCTTCATAACTAAGTTTTAAATATCTATTACTAGGAATTATTTAGTTCACTACACGTTATTATATCGAGAGTCCAAGTTCTAGTATTTCGAGTTCTTTAATTGAAAGATTTCGAGGTCTTTAATTTCTAAATCTCGAAATACTTGAGTAAGGAATTTGAAGTCCTCAATTACTAAGTCTCGAAATCTTTTAGTAAGGAATTCCGAAGTCTTTGTTACATAGATCTTAAAATTTTTATGACATATTTCGACATTATTGAAAGATTTCCGGATTCTTCTTTAGCTATACATTAACACTATTTAAATATTTCTTCTATTTTAAAGAACCTCAAGAATACCATTAAACTTCCTAATTTAGTTTATCACTTCAATTAATACACATATAAAGTTCTTCAATAAGAAAACCCTAGAAACTTTTAATTTTAGTAATATTCACTTTTATCTCTTTGAGGACCTAGAACTATAATACTTTAAATACCTTATTCTATCTATATGTCTATTTTAAAATACTTATATGCATGCATGAATTTATGTAAATGCATGAAATTATGATATGAGGTTTCGGTTCCTGACAATTTGGATCGAAAGAATCAAATGACTCATGGACTAAAGAGAAGAAGAATTCAAAATACTTTCGGCTGTGACTATTATATGTATTTGGTTGAGCAAGAACCAAAATCATATGATGAGGCAATAACCTCAAAAGAATCCTCCAAGTGGAAAGAAAGTATTCAACTTGAGCTAGACTCTATTTTGAAAAATAAAACTTGGGAATTGGTAGACTTGCCAAGAGGTGCAAAAACCAATCACAAGTAAATGGATTTTTAAAAAGAAGTTGCTACCTAATGGAGAGGTGGAAAAATTCAAGGCACGATTTGTTGTCAAAGGGTATACACAAAAAGAAAATATAGACTATTTCGACAGGCTTTCTCCTGTGACGAGAATTGCCTCAATTAGGGTTTTGATAGCCCTAGCTGCTTCAAATAATTTAATAATCCATCAAATTGATGTAAAAACAGCATTTCTAAATGGAGATTTAGAAGAAGAAATATATATGAAACAACTAGATGGTTGTATGGTGAAGGGTCAAGAAACAAAAGTTTGTAGGCTCAAAAAGTCTCTCTACGGATTAAAACAGGCTCCGAAGCAGTGGCATGACAAATTAGCACACATTGATAGAAGATGGGTACATATCATCAAGTGTAGATCGATGCATCTGTATAAAGAGAGAAAATGGAAATAGTGTGATTGTAGCCACTATATGTTGACGACATGTTAATTTTCGGGACGTGTCTAGATGTTGTTAAAAGCACAAAGAATTCTTGTCTTCTAAGTTTAATATACTTGGGCGAAGCAAAAGTAATTCTAGGTGTCAAAATTCATAGAAGACATGACGGTATTTTGATCACACATGATCATTATGCACAAAAGATGTTGGATAGATTTGGTTATACTAATGTGAAATCATTCTCTACACCTTACGATGCTAGCGTTCACCTAAAAAAAATAGAGGTGAAGAAGTGAATCAAAGTATTCACAAACTATTGGGAGTTTGCTTCACTTAGCAAATTTTACTAGACCTGATTTAGCATATGCAGTAGCAAGGTTAGGAAGATATACAAAGAGTCCCAAGGAGAGTCAGTGGATGGGCCTAACCCGAGTTATTGGATATGTCAAAAACACAATTAATTATGGGATTCTGTATAGTGGTTTTCCAAATATTTTGGAAGGGTTCAGCGATGCTAATTGGATCTCCGACTCCAGTGACACTAAATCTACGAGTGGATATGTGTTTACTTTGGGAGGTGGCGCTATAGCTTGGAGATCATCCAAGCAAACCCTAATTGCTATGGCGACCATGGAGTCGGAGTTTATCGCTCTTGAGCTTGCTTGTGTGGAAGCAGAGTGGCTGAGAAACTTCCTCAGTGATGTAGTCATGGTCAAAGATTGATCACCTCCGTGTCCATGCACAGTGATTGTCAAGCCGCACTAGCTATAGCAAGAAATCAAATTTATAGTGGCAAAATTCGCCATATAAGACTAAGGCACAATGTTATAAAGCAGCTGCTCAAAAATGGTGTAGTGTTCTTAGATTTTGTGAGATCAGAGGTAAATCTGGCTGACCCTCTGACTAAGCCACTAGGAAGGCAGTTAATCGAGAAAACCTCGAGGGGGTGTGATGCCAACGGAACTTTAAAGTGGAAACCTGACTCATGTGATGGAGTGACTCTTGAAGTGAGTTCACAGGTAATAACGAAGTTGACTTTAATTATGTAGCATTTATCCTAGACTCTCATACTCGGAGGTAGAGATGCTATAAATAAACTTTAGTTGTTACGGTTGAATGTGTTCATTCTTAATGATGTAGCTCAGTTGGTGAAGGCAAGGAACTTGCAAACAACTCGAGCTACGATCACCTATAAAGAGTTTAAAGGTGGTGCCGCCTTTGTGATATGCATGGCAAAACATCTCTAAAGAACTCTTCGAATAAAAAGGGTTTGTGCATGGCCTGAAATGGGCGCACAACCGCGTTGAAGAAAAGGTGTACTAAAATAATCATGTTCAAGTGACCTCTATTTTGCATCTAAAGTACAAGGTTCATAGAAGTACAACTTCACCTGTATCTTGCAACTTAAGTCATTAGAACTAGGACTTAGTTCATAGTTTGTTAAACACTGAGTCTCAAGTGATTATTTTATTTGGGGGAAATGTTGTTGCTGTGTGGGGGAATGTTGAACTATTTATTATACACGGTTCATCAACAACATTTAATTAAATAGGCAGACTATAGAGCAAAACAATACATGGCTTAATAAATAATATTTAGCTATGCAATTTTATGGCTGCAAGTTGCAACGATTGATATGCCAATAAAAATAATAAATTTATTATGGTTCGTTATGGCCATATTAATTGAAGGGTTTGAAACGTTAATTCATAATCACTCCATGGCCTTTGGAATTCACATTAATGCTATGCATACGTTGCTTGAGTCTAACCCTATAAATAATGGGCTAGTACTTGTCATAGTAATAGGACTTGGAGAGCCTCACTATCTACATCTTTTCTTCCCGCTCCAACAATGTTGAATATCGAGTTGAACCCTGGAAGTTGCCACACCCGTGGAAACAACTTCTTAAGGCAGCGTATCGTGCCTCTCGATTTTATTATTTGTGTATTTCATCAAAGATTGTACAACATGTGGGTCAAAGTAATTTGTCATCACTGTTCTTGTTTCGGATATTTCATTTTACAAATCAACGTGATATTGGAGTATTTTGTTTGCTTAATCATCATGATATGTACGGTGGTATCGTGTAAATATCGTATTTAACATTATGATTGTATTTCAATAATGTGGATTAATATTCTTTTCAAGGCGGTATTTGACATAATAAAATATATGTTTTAATTTTTAGCATTACTTAAAATTTTTCAATATAATTTTTAATATAAGTATTAAATACTTGTATACCAATATATTTTTAGGTATTAAGCACATTCTTAAACTCAAAAAAATATTTTTTCTTTTATGTATTCCTTTTCCCACTAACTATTGTAATTATTTAATACCCTCAAATTTCTTATAAATTTGTAAAGTAGACCGCTTTAATATTGTTGGGGTATAAGGGAAGATTGGGCGGTAAGAATTAATTAAAGTGGTATTTGGTTGGAGGGTTTAAAGATGAGGTTTAGTTAACACCCTCTTAATACCTCCAATAAGGTATTAATTAAAGTCACCCACCCCCTTCATTTAGCTAAACTCGGGCATTTATGACAAAATTACCCTTTATTTAAAATACAAAATTCAAAATACGGGTAAAAGTGTAATTTAATCTAATTAAACTTAAAATCAATTAAAATCATTTACCAAACCCATCCGAGATTATTAATAAAATCCATAAACCAAACTAATAATACCCTCCATTATTTAAACCCAAGTAGAGCTAATACCTTCTAAACACATCCTCATCTACCAAACGGACCTAAGAGTTAAGATTTTATTGGAATTATATTTAGATATTGATGTTTTACTCAACAATGTTCTTTATTTTTTAATCAAAAACTAAAATTATTATTTAGATTATTTCAATTTAAGTTGTCTATTTTCGGTAAAGTACAGCAGCAAACAAAACACAATTTAATATTAATGATTGTCATATTATTAATGGTGTATTATATAAGAATATATGATACTGATATGTGAGGTTTTATTCTCGAATTAAAGACGTGTTATCATGACGAGTAGACATGCCCAACCGCCGGTTAACCGTAACCGGCTGTTGGCGGTTAGCCCCGTCTAACCGGCCGGGGGCGGTTGACGGTTAGCCACCCCGGTTGCCGGTTAGCCACCCCGGTTGACGGTTAGACCAACCGGCGTTTGACTAACCGCCGGTTACGGTTAACCGGCGGTTAAAATCGCCTGGTTTTTCTTTCTTTTTTTTTTTAAATTTTCATGTTTGAATAAAATGTTTGGTTTGGTTATTTCGTCGAATTATGTATCGGAATGTACTATATAATTTGTAAGATACTTAAAAAAATGTTCAACATTTTGCCAAAAAATTGTAGTATAAATTTTTAATTCAACCAATTGTGTACAATACAATACATAAATTAAAACTAAACATGGTGAGACGAGAAGTTCTATTTTCAGTCTCCGCACGATCCGATCCGAATCCGATCTCCATATCCGCGAATCTTGAACTTAAATACCTGACAATAGCGGCTTCGTCCGAGAAAGGATACAACAAGTCCAAGCGCGGAAGCGAAAGGCTCCGTCCTTACGCCGGACCTGTGGTAGCCCTTCACGGGCGAAGCCACACTTCTTCGAAATCTCATTCCCTTTGAGCGGGCGAAGCGAAGCCACTCTTCTTCGAAATATCTTAGAGTCCTTACTCAATCCCTTTGGAAAAAATTGCGCAAACATAAGTTATATTAGAAGTTTAATTATAAAGAATAAAAATTAATTAAATAACTAAGATTTACTTATCTTTTTTCGGGCTTCGTCGTCGCTCGTAATCTGCTTGTGCCAATATTGAAGTACCTGAAAATAAGTAATTTTTTGTTAGTTACAATTTACAAACTATACAAATATTTAAAACTGGAAAGATGAATACTTATCTTTTTCGGACTTCGTCGTCACT
>JAPQWV010004749.1:0-26822 GCA_027422505.1 Craterostigma plantagineum
TTGTAAATCTGACCCGAAAACTTTTAAAATTTCACAAATGACCCAAACGAGATTTTTAATATTTATTTACTCCCGAAAACTTCTGAAAATTTCCAATTGACCTAGCCGAGATTTTTAATATTTATTTAGCACCCTAAAGTTTGAAAATTTGCAGAAATGACCCCAACCGAATTTCTCTAAATCTTTACTTACATCCTAAACTTTCATCCAAAACCACCAAAAAATAATTTGCTTACTCGAATTGCATCCTCGGCCAAATCCAAATAAAGAAACCCTAGAAAACCTAATCTCCCCAAGTTTGTTCTGTCCTCTTAATCACAAGTTCACTAACTCTAATCTCATGTGTTCATGGACCTAAACTTCACAAAGATCAAGTATTAAGCTGGCCGAAATAAAACATTTAATCACATACACGAAAATCATGCATGAAATTCATATGTAGCACATAAACATGTATAAACGAAAGAGATCATGGAAGACATAAAATCTCATGACATGCAACACGTAAAATCTGTATCCCTAATTTTGTTTACGCATGTAGATGATCTTCACCTACCTTACGTCCGTAGAGAGTTACGTTACGGGTTATTTTTCGTGATCCCGACCCTAGAACTCGATCCCGAGCTTTCCGGAAATTTTCTTCTACTCCCTCTTCTCCTTCCCTTCTTTCTCTCTTTTCTTTCTCTCCCTTTCTCCCTCTCTCTCGGTTCCTCTTCCTCCTTTTTCTTTCTTTCTTTCTTTTCTTTCTTTTCCTTCTTTTTTCTTTCTCTCTCTCTCTCTCTCTAATGTAGTATAGTAGGTATATAGGTGTTGAATGTTATTATTTTATCTCAAGAAACCTAACTCTCATGGAGGCACATGTATGGTGGTGGAATCTTGGAGATGCCTTAGTGATTCTTGTCCATGCAAGGAGATGGCATTCCAACGTGACCTCTCTTCTTCCTCTATTTTCCTTAATTTATTAATTTGTCCACTTTTGTATGGAGGTGGCTTGGTTGTAGATCTTTTTATTACCACACTCACATGGAATCATGGAGATGCCATTATATTTATTTAATTATTATTATTATTTATTATTATTATGGTTTCTAAATAATTCCGGGCTCCTTATTATTACTATTATATTTTTTTATTATTTATTTATTTGGGCTTTCATTTCTTGTTTCGGTCCATACCTTTATTTTGGGCCATTATTTTCTCCATTTGGCCCATAAATAATTTTTGGTCCATTTATATTTTTGGGGCCCAATTGTTAATTTTGGGCTCGTCTCGAAAAGAAAATCAATTTTGTTGAAAATAGATTTGCACATTTCGAATATTACAGGTGGTATCAGAATACAACCTCTCGCAGTACGGTGCTGGTTAGGGGATGAACCAGGCGGAAGCTTGGTGGGCATGTGATGCTCGGGGCCGATGAGGGCGGGGAGTGATCGCGCGGTGCCAGAGAGGTGCATGGACAAGGAGCAGCTCCTGGCAGGCTTCTAGGCGAAGGGGTACATGAACGGATCGATTCGACACCCGAATGAGAGGGATCCTAAAACTGGCAACGTATGGGCGTGTTAGGCTAACAATCGGATAAGAGAATTGATAGTACTACTCATATCACCAAGGTCGACCTACCTTTTCGGGAGTCCATCTATAAGAACTTCAAAGTTAAGCGTGCTTGACTTGGGAAAATATTGGAATGGGTGTTTTCTCTCCCTCTTGCTCTTGCTTTTTCTCTTTTCTCTTTTCTTCCCTCTTTCTCTCGATCCGCCTCCTTGCTCCCGCCTTCATTTGTGGTTTCAGGTTGCTCCGCCTTGGGTGGTTGTTGGGTTCGCGGGCTGGGCTGGCTCCTTGTGGCTCATGTGTCCTCATCGACGCTCTTATCTCGGCTGTTTTCTAGGATCTCGGGGGGCATGTGCTGCTGTCGGCCTTCTCTTGGAGGTTGATTCCTTTGCGCGGAAAGAAACAGGAGTTGGGCATTATTACGCCCTTCCCGACCAGACTTGCGGACGCACACGCTGCGTTTACCCCCTTCCGTGATAATCTCCTCTGTGTTTTTATCCCCTGCTGCGCTTGCGGCTTGCTTGCACGTCGCCCGGGAGCCCTGCTGGCACTACATTTGGTGCCAGGATCCTGTGGATTGGTGATGGATTTGACACCTACCTTAGCCTCTACTGTCTGTTTCTTTCGTTTGGCTTGGGTCTTGTTGGGACCTTGTAGGTGTTTGGGCTGTTTCGATTATTGTTGATGTGCTGTCTGGTTGGTAGATAGCTACCGCTTGTTGCGTCCTGAGCGATATCATTTACGTTACCCTTGTACTCCTGTTTCTTTTTATTTAGTGAACGTTTCCCAAAAAAAAAAATATTGGAATGGGTGACTCTCTGGGAAGTAGCTCATGGTGCGTGCAGTGCGAATCACGCTGGAAGGTTAGTGGTGATACAGTGGGCCAGACTATCAATCGGAGGAGTGTGGTGGGCCTAACTCCACAGATCTCAGTAGGGATGGATGTTACAGTAAACCCGATCTGGGACGGGACGTTACACAAGGACCATCGAATCGACCACCAAACCCAAATCAGAGAGGATATCCAGCGCAATCCCAAGTTGCCCGAAGTGCGGAAAACAACACCGCGGCAACTCTATGCACGGACGGACAATTGCTTCTAATGTGGGAAGCCCAGACACTTTGCAACCGAACTGAAGGAACTGAAAGAGCAGCTGGACAAATTACTAGAGAATGTGTTCATTCAGCGAGTTTTTCACCCTGGGAGCCCCATGCTATTTGTCAAAAGGAAAGACTGGTCGATGCGGCTACTCATCGACTACAGAAAACTGAATAAAATCACTATCAAGAACAAGTACCTCTTCCTTGACGAAGCTGCAAGGCACAACGGGTGTTCTCAAAGATAGACTTAAGATCGGGGTATCACCAACTGAAGATACGGGAGAAGATGTCCCGAAGACTGCTTTTAGTACGCGTTATGGACATTATGAGTTCCTAGTCATGCCCTTCGGGCTGACCAAGGCGCCAGCGGCTTTCATGGACCTCATGTACCACGTATTTAAGACGTTCCTAGATAAGTTTGTCATTCTCTTCATCGATGACATTCTGGTCTATTCAAAGACGAAAGAGGAACACGAAACAACACCTAAGAACCGTCCTCGAGATTACGAGAAAAGTAGTGATACGCAAAGTTTAAGAAGTCTGAGTCTATGGCTAGAACAAGTCACGTTCCTTGGACAACGTTATCTCCGGAGCGAGGATATCCATTGACCCAAGCAAGATCGTGACCATCAAAAACTTGCCCCAACCGATGAATGTAACCGAAGTGCGATGTTTTCTCAGATTGGCGGGTTACTATAGAAATTCATAAAGGATTTCTCGAAGATTGCGTCCACCTTTACAAAGCTAACCAAGAAGAACGCCTCATTCCATTGGGACGATGCCTGTGAGCAAAGTTTCCAGGAACTAAACGAACGACTTACCACGACGCCAGTATTGACGTTACCTACAGGGACTGATGTAGATTGATGAATTCGTTCATTCGTTGGGCCCGTACCGGGCAGTAAAATATTTTCTCCTAAAGAGCTCCTTAAACTGTTCCCATGTCATTGTCATTGGATCTTCCAAGGCGAGAATAGTATCCCACCAGTGGCCTGCACTTCCCCTTAGTGGGAATGCAAACACAAAACTTTCTCTTCTTCTGGGATTCGGCTATATTGAAACATACTCTCTAAAGTTCTTAGCCAATCCTTTCTACTGTAGGGTCGATGGCGTCTTCGAATGTCGGGGATTGAGCTTACGGAACCATTCCCCAACAATTTCGACCTTTCCTCCTGAGAAAGTCCACTATTCAATGGTCCACCCATATTTCGTTGTTGCATCATTTCTTGTATTTGGGCGGATTGTTGTCGCACCAACTCCGTGAGTTGGAGAATAGCCGTATCTCGATTATCAGTAGGAGTTGCGGGTTGCTTGCCCTTGTGAGCACCCCCACTTCCCTCTCCTCTTATTCTACCATTTCCTTTATTCCCTAATAGTCCCTAAGGCCAATAAATCATCCAATACCATACAAATCATAGAAACATAAACTTACTAGCAAGGCGCTTTCGTGCTTTTGAGTGTGTATACATGGACGGTCTACAGAACTTGTAACCGAAAGCTCTGATACCACCTGTGGCGCCCCTACTTCCACCACCCATTCTAAGTACCATTTTTATCTGACTGTAGGTGACTTAAGGAAAATAATCTAGACGAAAATGCGTACAAAATTTTCTTTTATATAAGGAAACCTCTCTGTACATTACAAAATATTCCTAGGACATAAATCCATAGGTGAGTGCGCATGCGTATTTCAAAAGTAATCTATCGGCCCACCACTCAGGTCGCATCCATGTACACACTGCCACCTCAAAGTCCTCCAAAATCTTCAAAATAGGCCTCGCCATCCTGATGATCACGTACCGTGATCCCGTGATCCTACAGCACATAAAATTCATGGAATGAGCTTATAAAGCCCAGTAAGTGAAAGTCATGCATGCCATGCACGTGTCCTAACTTGCAAAGGCATCCGCGCCAGTGCTTCCTAGACCTTATACTTTTCTTGCCTTGTCTTGTCATGTAGGGCCCTCAGCTATCTTGCTATGTACCATCATGAGCTTGAATCCACAATGGATAAATAAATATATAAGTGGCAATACCCACTCATGGGAGGCTGACCCTAGGGCGCCTTTTCTGTCCCAAGGTGGTTTCATACGCCACGCGGACGCTTCACAGCCTATTCTGAGGCTGCCAACACCAGAGGTAACCTCGGTGTCGCTTATTCCTCAGCCCGCACCCTCCAAGTTCCACGTTCCGTCATGAGGGCTTTTGCCCTAAAAACCATGTCTTGCCTTGAACAAGTCATGTCTTGACGGTAACGAGATACGACGTCACCATGGTAGCATAGAAGAGCCCTGACTCAACTGTGAGTCCACATCAGACGCCCATATCGGCGAATATCTATCGTTCTCAAGCGATCGTGTATCATGGACGCTCTCATATCATGCCTTTAGTACTAAACATGCGTGCATAGGATCATGTCATGAATATGCATGTCATGTAACGTAAATAATTCACGTAGGAAGTCACGTAATATCATAGAAGCACATAACACATAATTCATGCACATACTGTTATGTGTTGTAGTTGGGACTTCCACTTACTTGTCGGCTAAGCTTAACTGACTTATTGCACTGAGACGCCTTTACCTCTTGTCCCTTAAATAAAATTTATAATATCAGTACCATACTTAAATAGGTACCTATGTCGAAATTGACTCTTCACATTAGTAAACCCTAGATTCCAGCTCCTAATCTAAGTCAGGGTGAGGACCATTTAGCTTCGCCGATCATTTATAAGTGTTTAACTTAGGATCTAGCATGGCCTTGTGAAGGATCGCCGGATTTATGATTCTTGGATTCAATTCGATCACTCTGGTACTTAACTAGATTTCGCCCGATTTGATATTTTGAAGATTGGAATCGCCGAGTCCCTCACTCCATGAAATCACCTGATTGGAAGTGTAGTTAAATGGCTTGATTTCGTCCCACTCCTTGCATGCTTAATCCACATTTTGCCCGATTTGTGACATGTTAGCGTCGCCCGATTCTTCTTAGCTCTCCAAATCGGCCGATTTGATCACATGTTTAACAAAATTGCCGAGGTCTTAGTTGACTCGCCGATTGCATGAGTGTGGTTTCATCGATCTTGCATTAGAAGTCGCCCGATTCCATCTAGCCTCTAAGTCGGCCGATTGCTTGTGTTAAGTAGTTTCGCCCAATTTCTTCAAGGTCCAAGATCGTCCAATTTGCCCCTTTTTATTCTAATTTCTCTGCATGTTGTCGTCACCATATCATCACCTGATCAAATCGCCCGATTTGAAGGGTTTCTAAGCCAAATTGCCGAGTATATCTAACCCTTCATTCGCCCGATCATGGAGTCTTTACATCGGCCGATTTCCATGCATTAACGTGTTACATTTTGCCGAGCTTTTCATTCACTTAGCATTTCGCTCGATTGGATTAGAAAATAGCTAGCCTTAAATCGCCCGATTCTGGACTTGCTTAACTTAGTCGCTCGATTCTTTATAAGGCTTCTCATACTTCGATCGAAGGCTCTTCAAGCTGCCTTTTTCTTCTTCCAAGACTGGTTTCTAACTTACTAAACTTCTCAAACGTAACATATACAAGTCAAATCTCCTAGGTTAGCATGTTATATACAGAAAACCCAAAATCCTTAATTAGTGTAAAAATCGTAACTCTCCTAAAAATTATTCTAAACCCTGACTATGGCACACCTTAAATCTTTCCTCTACTCTTGTAACGTGAATTATTAGATATAAAGGCCTAAATTAATTCTCAAATCATAGATAAAGTTATACCACCTTAGGTCGATGCTTGTCCTTAGCTTATTCTTTCTTCTTCTAGCTTTGGCTCGAACTATTTCCTTTCTCCCTTAAGGTTGTTACTGAGAGCTCATTCCATCGAGGGAACCTTTAGATAAGTTTTGAGTTACCAAAAGTGAGGTTGACGTGACATGTAAGTTTCCTTATGCCTAAGTAATTGATACTTATCTTATACTTCTTGGGCCTAAATTAATATGTAATAAGACCCAATTGGATTATAGTTTTATCTTACTCCTAATAATTCATGACTTTCGAACTTTCCCTATCTAGCCTATTATTAACACACTCTCTTGCCAAAGCTTATGTCTTCTTGTGCTTGGGAAGTTTCTTGCCTATATTTCGAACTTTCGGAAGTTTCTTTAGGGGGATCCACGGCCAAGGTTGCTTGGGACGATGTCTGTCTGCCTGTTGCTGAGGGAGGCTTGGGGCTCCGTTCGATAACCACAGACAACTGGGCACTTATGGTCCAGCTGCTATGGAGGGTTATTACATGGCAGTCGGACTCCATTTGGGTGGAGTGGTTGTGTAGCACACGCTTGCATACGCGATCGCTGTGGACTGTAACCATCTCGGCTAACACTGCATGGAGCTGGCGGAAGTTGATGCAATTGTGGTAAGTGATTTTACCTTTCTTGGGTTCTCGATTGGTGATGGTACATCGTTATTGTTGTGGAGGATCCATGGCTGCGGGCTGCCCCGTTATTGGAACGCTATCCTCGAGGCCCACTTGCGATGGGCTGCCAGTTGGGACCGTCTAAGTGAGGTCATAGACGAGCAGGCTGGAATTGGCCGGGCAGGTCGACCCTTGAGTTTATCGATTTCAGCCCGCACCTTCCGCCCGTTGATCCTAGTAGGTGTGACATGATTGTTGGACGGGGGCGCCGGATGGTCGCCCCACTACACGACTGATTAGGGAGGCGCTGTGACTACGTAGACCTATTGTCCCTTGGGCGACTTGTTTGGGGGACCGTTGCGGATTCCGCGCCATGATGTCTACTAGAGATAAGCCGTGGGTGGCAGACCGCGTAGGCACCCCTGCGTGTGTTCTCTGCGATGCGCTACACGTTGAGACGGTTCAGCATCTGTTTGCCGACTATGGATTTGCACGGGAGTGTGCTAGGCTCTTGACGCGGAAGATCAGGTGAATTTGGCTGTATCGGGACTGGAGACAGGGTATACATTGGCCGCATTGAGATCGCGTGGGCAGCATCTCCTGCAGCTGGCTTACCGACACGTCCTTGCTTCTTTGGTTTATCATATCTGGCAGGCACGCAACAAACGCTGGAAGGAGGGGATTAGCACTACTCCGGACAGGCTTGTTGCTACCATCATAGACATGGTTTGCATGCGACTACTTGGGACCTCACCCAAGTATTCCCTGCAGAGGACAGCTATACGACGACTTTGGCGTGTAGCTTGGTAGCTCATTTTCTCTTGTTTTGCGTTTTGATGTTCTTTGTTGATTTATGGCAGTAGTCTGTTACTGGTCGCATGTGAGGTATTACAACCTCACTCATCTATACATTCCCCCATCTTATATATATACACGGAACTTAATCCAAAAAAAAACTTATATGTCTTATACATTATCTTCTAAGTCCCAACTTGACTTTCCCACATGGTTAACCATCCTAGTAACATATAACCATATACAATATTGTATCACATGTAGTATGAAATCATATAAGCACATAATATGCAGTCACATAAATCATATAATGTGTATGCAAATTCATTGGCCGACTTCCTACGGGACTGGGGTATTACAGGTACTGTTTCTCGACGACCAAAATCAATTGACGCATAAACTTTTTTGACCGCCGGATTTCGATCAAATTTTCAAAATTCAATTTGCCTGAGGATATATAGGCTGGACTACCTTTAGACCGAACGGGATCAGATTGTTTGCAGTTTGATAACTGGACCGCTAGGTTTAACAACGCCACGTCTCTTCTAAATTTTTTTCGACGATAAATTTTCGATCACCAAACTTCACGGGTCAATTTGACGATTGAATTCACTGTTTAAATAGTTTTTCATGGCAAAATTACATTCGAATCGAAAATTTATTTTCCCTCGAAAATTTTTTCTCGAACAGTACTTGGCGCGCAAAATCAGTAACACTATCTAATCGACGAAAATTATTTTTGATCAAACTTTAAAGATTGCATCAAAAACAATTCTCGATCATTCTTTTAACGCTACCAAATTTGCTACTTGTGAAGCACATCACATCACTCTTCAAATCATCAAAAAATAAACGAAGATCCTACATCAACTCAAGAAAAATAAGAAATGGATGCTTACTCTCTTGATAATGACAACCGTTCCCCGATTCTCAAGAGAGGCGAATACACGTATGGCGAAGCCACTTTTTGAATTTTATAGAGCTAAAAGATCAAGCAGAAGACCTTCTCTTATCAATTAAGCAAGGACCAGCTCAGTTCTGGATACATGTACCCGGTGACAACACTGCTATACTAAACTCCAATTCCCCCCGACCACTCAAAGAGCCTAGAGAATACACAGCAGAGGAAAGAGAGAGAGCTAAGGCTGATCTGATAGCCAAGAACACTCTAATGCAAGGCATCCCAAACGACATTTATCGCCAGATCGATAGCATTCCTACTGCTAAGGGAATGTGGGATGAGCTGCATAAGATGATGCAAAGGACAGAAATCGTTATCAAGGCCAAGAAGGCTAATATTCTCACAGCTTACGACTCCTTCAGAGCTTAACCTGAGGAATGCTTACATGATCTCTATTAAAGATATCTCACACTCTTAAACGAGATGAGGAAAATCGAAATCCCGAAGACGAACATGGAAACCAAGATACGATTTCTTTCTCTCTGCCCTCAGAATGGAAGAAAATATCCACTCAAATCAAACAAAATAAAGATCTTGAGGAGTTGGATATCCACGCCATGTTTGACAATCTCGCTCAACATGAGGAAGATATAAGCGAGATTCAGAAGGAGCAAACGGGCAAACTTACTGAACACACGGTTGCCCTAGTCTTAGAGAGAGAAGCTCTAAACCACGAAAAGAGAAGATCATCAAGCCTCCTACCCCTCAGAGTCTGAAGTCGAATCAGACTCAGACATGGAGCCCAACATGAAATCGCAAGGAAAGCAATTGGCCCTCATTGGAAAAATGATGAGCAAACAATACGTTAAGAAGAAGTCCTCATCATCAGCCAATCGAGTTCGGACCTTAAGCTCAAAGAGCAAAGAACGTACACCTGAGACCTCCGAAGTCAAGAACATCAAAGAACCGACCAAGTGCTTTAATTGCGGGAAACCAGCTCATTATGCCAGAGAATGCACTCTCCCAAAGAAGAGTGACGCCAAACTACTTCTCCAGGAAGCTTCAACTCACAAAACAAAAAAAGCTGGAGTGGCTCTAATGGTAGAACAAGACCACTGGCTGGAGGATACGTCTAGCTCAGAAGAAGAGAATCTAGCCCTCATGGCCTGCTTGGACGAGAACTCTCACGCCGAAACCTCCAATCAGACGGACGAACACCAGACATCCGAACCTTCTGAGGAGGTAATTTCTCCTTCCACATTATTGACCATGTGTTAGAATCGTATCAAAAAGAATACACTAACATAAAATGTGAGCAGAAAAGCATAAAGGAAGTAGAGAAGACACTATCTAAGTCTCAGGAGAAAATAGTCTCGAATTAGAACTTAGGAGCTTTAGTACGAATATAGAAGAACTTACTATGAACCTACATTTTAGAGAGACTACGAAACCTCCGATAGAGAATTCCATAACTGTGAACTTTTTTTTTTTTTTTTTTGGGAAACGTTCACTAAAATAAAAAAGAAACAGGAGTACAAGGGTAGCGTACATGATATCGCTCAGGACGCAACAAGCGGTAGCTATCTACCAACCAGACAGCACATCAACAATAATCGTAACAGCCCAAACACCTACAAGGTCCCAACAAGACCCAAGCCAAACGAAAGAAACAGACAGTAGAGGCTAAGGTAGGTGTCAAATCCATCACCAATCCACAGGATCGATCCTGGCACCAAATGTAGTGCCAGCAGGGCTCCCGGGCGACGTGCAAGCAAGCCGCAAGCGCAGCAGGGGATAAAACACAGAGGAGATTATCAAGCGGAAGGGGGGTAAACGCAGCGTGTGCGTCCGCAAGTCTGGTCGGGGAAGGGCGCAATAATGCCCAACTCCTGTTTCTTTCCGCGCAAAGGAATCAACTCCAAGAGAAGGCCGACAGCAGCACATGCCCCCCGAGATCCTAGAAAATAGCCGAGACAAGAGCGTCGATGAGGACACATGAGCCACCAAGGAGGGCCAGCCCAGCCCGCGAAACCAACAACCACCCAAGGCGGAGCAACCTGAAACCACAAATGAAGGCGGGAAAGCAAGGAGGCGGAGCGAGAGAAAGAGGGAAGAAAGAGAAAAGAAAAAAGCAAGAGCAAGAGGGAGGGAGAGAGAGCAAGAGAGACTCCCTAATCAGTCCATGCGATATGCCACAGTCGGCGCATGGCGCAAGCTTGGAGAAGGTATTTTTGGGGAAGATTGGATAAGCAAGCACTTAATAGAGCCTCTATTTCATTGACAATCCGTTCAGGTGGCCTGCGAGTCCCCTCGTGCCATCTTCTGTTCCGTTCAGCCCATAGGTGGTAGACGATCGAGGCGAGGGCATGTCGGTCCCAATGTGGCAAGGTGCTTCCCACGCCAACGCCTAGCCGCCCCAATGTATTCCTTCGACCCAGTCCCTGTATGGCCAACCAAAGTGCAAATGGTTACGAAGTAATTGAAAACAGCGCCTAGAATAAGTGCATTCAAAGAAAAGATGTCGTGTAGTTTCCACAATGTCCGAATCACAGAGAATGCAACTAGAACTCCTGCCGCTGACGCAATCCACGGCTTATCTCTGGTCGCCAGTTTGTCCCGAATCGCAAGCCATAGCATGAATTCATGGCGGGGGACGACTAACGGGCCACCAAACAGGTTGGACCAGGTAACAATGGGTTCCTTTCGTCGGAGGCTTTCCCTAGCAGAGTGAGTAGAGAAGCGATCGTTCAAAGAGGCAGTCCATCTATAGCATCCCGTTCTCTCGGATGGGTGGGAGGGAGAAGAGGTGCGATCTCAAGGTACTCCGTCGAAGTTTGGGTTGGCCAGCACCATCCCCTCTCGTTGATCACCTTGCTGAGCTTGGAATCAATAGGGAGGCCCATGATCATGGGTCCGCGGGGGTAGCGCTCCACCAGGGGTCCATCGAGCAGCCATGGATCAGTCAAGAGGAATGTGTTAGCCCCATCACCAATGCGGAACTGATAAGGCCACGAAATTCAGTACGAAGTTTCAGAAGTTTCCTCCAGCTCCACGAGGTTCGCGTCCCGGGTCGGATGGACCATAAGGTATTGTTGTGTAGTCTGGTTCGACATTTTTTGTTCCAGGTATTGCAGATTGATCGAAAATCGAATTTGGAGCCATATGTCACAACTCAAAATTTCAGGGAGTCAATTGCACTTCAATTTTAATAAACGAGGATAAGAAAATGTGATTATCAAGTGAAATAGGGGTCAATCGAAATCGTAGAAAAAACTTACTATCGAAAAATTTGGGCGAATTTTGTAATTTTCGATCGCAGATTCTCGAGCCAAAATTAATTTGGGACCAAATTGTAATTTTTGCTTCCGTCGCGAAAATTAAATAGGAACTAAATAAAATTCTCGAACGGAGTTTCTCGAGCGAAAAACTATAATTGGGCCTATTTCATACGCAAACTCAAAACGTCCAGTCAGCCCAGTTAGTAAAAGTAACTTTTAGTAGTCAAAAAACTTTTTCTCACGCAAAATCAAAAAAATCAACATGTCTTCTCAAATACGCTCTCGAAAAACTCCTACAGACGATTCAATATCTTTTCAAAATCTTCCGATTTTCATCCAGAAATTGTCTGTTAAGTAGAGCGATACTTATTTGATGTTTGCGTGCGATTTAACTCAGTTTATATCTACATTTTGTGATCTTTCGTCTCTTTCAGAGTAGATTTTCGATTGTTCGAACTGTAATAAACCCACATACGATTTCATCAAGATTTTGACATGTTTTTTGTGTTAATCTGGGTTGAAATGTGCTTTCTAGGATAGTTAAGGGTTTTCGATCATTCTAGGAGTATTTTTCCTCGATTATCTGGTGTTTAAGCTTGATTAAAGTTCGAACTGGAACTGTTTTAAAACGTTTGAATGCATCGAAGAACTTTCTCGCTCGCAAGTAGTGTCAATTGAATGTCAATTTTGAATCCCTATTTGCATCGTTAAAGTTTCTTCTATTGCTAAAATTTCGTTAAGCTGTAAAGAAATAACGTAGATTGAAAAATACTTACACTCGAAAAATCTCACTTTGATTTTATGCGAGCGAAATGATTATTGAATGGAATAGATCAAACAGGTGTAATTAAGTTTCGAGCGCAAAACTTACCATTAAAACAGTAATTTCAATTTCAATTATGTTCTTGGTCGAAAATTTTAGCTGCGATAAAATTAATCTTTCGACGATAAAATTTCTCGATCGTAAAAGTACTTACCAATGATTTTAATCGATCGAAAATTTCTCAGCGAGTCACCTAGTTTCTCGTTGTCAATTTTATCGATCGTAAAATTTCGCAACGAAAAAATTATTTTAAAATCGAAATACTTTCTCGCTCGATAACTTCAGAGCGAAATTTTATTCACGCGCGAAAATTTCTCGGACGTAAATTTGCGTTGAGATCAATTTCTCAATCGTAAATTTACACGAAAAGTTTTCTCGATCGTAAAATTTCTTGGCTACAGTACCACGCGTATAACAAATTTTCACTGTAGCAGACGTTAGCGAATAAAATTTTCGATCGCAAAACTGAACAGCAATTTGAATGAAAAATCAGCACTTGCTAAATCAAAATTGAAACTTCAATTTTACGTGCGATCTAGACAGAACAGATCAGATTAAAAGGAAAATAAAGATCGAAAAAATGTTGTTTCCGTTATGACCCAGTTACAATGTCATCATCCGACCAATTTCACTGAAATGCACGAGAACATCACCTCATCTTTCCAGGAGCCGAACTAAACAACCCAAAACTGACAGTTCTTACACAATCCGAGGCTCACAGACCTGGATCAGCGGATCCGATCACATTCGAGCTGCTACCTCTCGTGACCCCCATAGGGGAGACGTCTATAGGCTTTGTACTGCTGGGAGAATCATCTCACGGAGAGATGATTAGAGGGCCCCGATAGAGACTTCATGTGAGCCCTCCTCAACAATACCTGCCACCAACCATAGCCCCAGAAGACAAGCTAATCGATCAAGTGGCCCAGGAGGTTAGAACATGAGCCTCCAACTTAGGAAACACAAGTACAGACGATGATGCCATGCTGATCTGAACGCAGTGGAACAGAGATGGAACTTGAGGTCAAAACATCGCTTGGTGTGAAGTGCCAATCACATGTGGCGTGTTCCAAGGATCCCAAAAGGAGATCTTGCAACGGGCACCATCAGCCCGGAGCGAACAACGGGGCACAGCTCCCATCACAGGCAAATACGCCTGCCCAGAGGATGAGATTCCCACGATCACATCTCAAGTGCCCTCAAATAATAGAACCAGCTAGTGAGCCAGCAACAGATCATATCTTCCACCACGGCTACCCCATCCGAAACCTGAGTCCGACGAGGAAATCCGACTGATAAGAAGGACTCCCAACAACGACTGAGAATCCCATTCGAGTCCCTCTTACAGATGTTCACCACTATATAAGGGACACCCCCCCCCCCCCCCCCCCCCCCCCCCCCCCCCCCCCCCCCCCCCCCCCCCCCCCCCCCCCCCCCCACGAGCATCCCATTCCATCCCCCACCCCCCCCACCACTATATTAAGACACGCACCAGTCATCGCTCCAAGTGCTGAGGCCGAAGTCTAGATTCCACTCATTACCGGCCCAGTCCCACCGGTGTCTACGCAGGTTCAATCTGAACCCGCCACAACATCCATAGAAGAGAATCTTCAAGATTCGAATCGAGGATTGGATGGAAGTCTTGGACAATCACAACCTCAAGTGACTACGAGCTTGCCTGAGGAGCCGGTGATAGCTCAAGGGTTGACAACAGGCTACATTAGTCGACCTGGTCCATCAACGGAGGTGTCAGCTCAGTAGCTCACTTCCAAACAGCTCTCTCTGCGGCCATCAGATCACTTGAAGACAAGATGATGAAGAGAGTAATAGCAGCCATCGAGACGTCCCGACGCGACACTGTAATGACCCGACCCATAACGGGCGTCACTGTAGTATCGGTCCCTATCGGAACACGTGGGGTTGGGCCCACCACACTCCGGATGATAGTCTGGCCCACTGTATCACCATTTAACCTTTCAGCGTGCTTCGTCCTCGCTCACACGCACCCTGGGCAAACTTCTCAGGGGGTCACCCATCCCAAGATTACTTCAAGTCAAGCACGCTTAACTTTGAAGTTCTTTTGGATGGACTCCCAAAAAGGTAGGTCGACCTTGGTGATATGAGTATTACTATCAATTCTCTTATACGATTCTTAGCCTGACACGCCCATACATTGCCAGTCTTAGGATCCCCTCTCATTCGGGTGTTGGATCGGTTCGTTCATGTACCCCTTCGCCTAGAAGCCTGCTAGGAGCCGCTCCTTGTCCGTGCACCTCTCTGGCACCGACAATCACTCCCCGCCCTCATCGGCCCCGGTCGTCACATGCCCACCAGCTTCCGCCTGGTTCGTCCATGAACCAGCACCGTACTGCGAGAGGTTGTGCTCTGATACCACCTGTAATGACCCGTCCCATACCGGGCATCACTGTAGCATCAGTCCCTATTGGGACACGTGGGGTTGGGCCCACCACACTCCGACTGATGGTCTGGCCCCACTGTATCACCATTTAACCTTTCAGCGTGCTTAGTCCTCGCTCACACGCACGCACCCTGTGGAAACTTCCCAGGGGGTCACCCATCCCAAGATTACTTCAAGTCAAGCACGCTTAACTTTGAAGTTCTTTTGGATGGACTCCCGAAAAGGTAGGTCGACCTTGGTGATATGAGTAATACTATCAATTCTCTTATATGATTCTTAGCCTGACACGCCCATACATTGCCAGTCTCAGGATGACCTCTCATTCGGGTGTCGGATCGGTTCGTTCATGTACCCCTTCGCCTAGAAGCCTACCAGGAGTCGCTCCTTGTCCGTGCACCTCTCTGGCACCGGCGATCACTGCCCGCCCTCATCGGCCCCGATCGTCACAGACACTAGGAAAGCACCCGTCTCAGAGGGCACTTCAACACAAGCAAACCCCCAACCCCACAACCCTGTCCCACCGACCAACTCACAAACTCATCATCCTCATCAACCCATACACCATACCCATCACCGAACTCCACGACATACTACTCGCCCGCCTTATAGGCCTTCCCATCCGAACGCCTCAGGAAGAATCCCTCTACAAGCATCTCATGGATCACTCTGAGCCACCTACTCAGTCATGCCGATGCCAATGCTCCCACACATGACATTGACATGACGATCCAAACGATCAAAGACCGTCATGAGGGGGAGAAACGACCAAGGACATCATCTAGTGGCCAAGGTAAAGGTCAAGAGCAAGGTTCGGGCACAACACAGACAAGCGCTGGAGCCGATGAAGCCTCACAACCTACTAACCAAACAACCACCACCATGCACCGCACCACCCATACACTAACCCACATCGACCCACCAACCTTCCACCTAAGGACGCTTCCATCCACACCACCACAGACCTCAACAAGCCCCTTGCTTCCAGAAGAAGAAGCAAGTGCAGCAATGCTCGTGGCCTTGGCAGCCACTTAGGCCACTCCCTCGACCACTCCAGAACAATCGGGACCATCTGGACATGCTGTGACACCCCGACTTCCTAACTGCCTATTCTAGCGCTTTCCTATGTGCCTATCGCGTGGTATTTGTTAATTAGTCATTGAAAGTTGCGTATAAATTATTTTCATTTCCATTGATATAATGGGATTCGTCATTATGTACATGTCAAAAGAACAACATCCAGGTCTATAAACTACATCCTAGACCTAACTACGTGGCTCCGGGTGTGACGGCACAACAAAAGGCTCCTATGCGCCCGGCCTCACAGGTCGTCATCCATAGACACACGTCCACCCCAAAAGCAGCGAGAAGCTTCAAAAGGACGGCATTGCCTTCAAAGCGCGATCACGTACCGTGGTCGCTGGTGCCTGCAACACACAACATAAGGAATGAGACACCGAAGCTCAGTAAGCAGAAATCATGCATGTATGCACGTGTCCCTTCCCTGCAACGGCAATCCACACCGATGCAACTGATGCTCCGCAAAGGCATTCCACGCCGATGCATAATACCACTATGCAAAGGCGATCCGCGCCAATGCACCTAGTACTCATACTAGTATCGCTCAGGGCTCTCGGCGAACTTACTATGCACCATTAAGAGGTCAATATCCCTAACGGGAATGTGACAGCGACCTACGCTGGGTAGCCTACGCTAGGTTTCCCTTGGTCTCACCCTCCCAGGTCGTCCCCTCTGCCATACGGTAGCCTACGCTGGTAGCCCACGCTAGGATTCCCCCTAGGTCGCTCCTTCCAGGTCGCTCCTTTCGCAAATAGGGCAGTTGCCTACGCCAGTTAGCCTACGCTAGCATAGCTAGGTCGCTCCTTCCTGGGTCGCTCCTCCTGCCTCATATATATATGTAATAGTCGACGTCGCACGTCGTATACGGTGCCATAGAAGTCGCCCATGACTAAACTGTGAGTCGACACACGGCTTATACGGCGGGTTCGTCGCATACAAGCGAGATATCATTATGTACACTCAGTCCCACGACCCTCCCCATGAGTTTGTGCGTGCACGTGAATATGCATATGCTAGTAAACGTAACTTAAACTTATCACATGAAAATACCACATAGGCACGTAATCACGCAACTTAGGCATGCACAAGCAAGTTGTGTGTCGTAGTTGGATTTCTACTTACCTGTCGTCCACGCTACATTAGCCCGCTCCCTGTTGAGGTTCCTAACTTACGACCTTTAAATAGAATGGTTAAGACGTTAACGCAGATCAAAAGGGTAGGCCATTAGAATTCAAGGTCGACGATTGGGTGTTTTTGAAAGTTTCACCGATGAAAGGAGTAAAGCGATTCGGGAAGAAAGGCAAGCTGAGCCCACGTTATATAGGACCGTTCCGAATCCTCAGAAAAGTTGGCGAAGTTGCCTATCAACTGGAACTACCGAATTTGCTAGCTCAAGTACATGATATTTTTCACGTATCGACGTTACGAAAATACGTCGCAGACCCAAGCCATGTGCTGAATACTGAAAATCTTCAGCAACAACTCATGCCAGATTTGAGCTATGAGGAGAAACCAGTGGAAATGCTTATGTACGATATGAAACGACTACGGAATAAAGAAATTCCGTTAGTCAAGGTATTATGGCAGAATCAATCCACCGAGGAAGCTACGTGGGAACGGAAGATGATATGAGAAATCGCTACCCTGAGCTATTTCTCCCTACCTGATTTCGGGGGCGAAATCCCTTTTAAGGGGGGAGGATGTAATACCCGAGTCCCGTAAGTAAGCCGGCCAATAAATATGCATACATATTATGTGACTTACGTGACTGCATGAGACGTGTTTTACGATTTTATGTGTCAACATGATTTCAAATGGGTGCTATTAGGGTTACTAACTAAGTAAAGGAATTAATTGAAATTAGGTTAGTTATTGATGTTAGGGTTTCTAGTACATAGCATGCTAACTTAGAAAAGTTAATTTAGTATAGTAAGTATTAATACCACGTTTTGGGAAATACGAATTGGTAGAATAGATTTCGAAAGGAACTTGAATTCGAAAGGGCTAAATACTTAAATTAGAGAATGTCGAACAAGTTGGTGTCGAAACATTGAGTACTGAATTCTTGGGTTTTCTATATGTTTCGAAACTTAGTGTAGAAGGAGAAATAAAGAGAGAAATTAATACGTGTTAATTAAGATGTGATAAGTGCTAATATAACCTTTGACATCATTTGTCTATTACTACACGCAATAACATAAGTAAGAGGCTAGGAAATAATTAAGGTGTTTCATTAATAAAACTCAGACCTTGGGAGTTGAGATTCTAGGAGTCTCTAAACCTAATCGAAAACTAAGATAAGATAAGAATGAAATAAAAGATGTCGATGTCATTAATCCATCATGACACGCATAACCAAGATAAAGAAGAATTAAAACATTCCAATAACAATCTCTCGAAAACTGGAAGAAGAAAAGAGACGAAGAACGAAGTGCTTTAATGCTAAGTTGGTATGAAATTTCTATCTTAACCTAGATATAGTTAAATTCATGTTTAGTATATTAAGACTTAGATTAAATATCATGCTTTAGAGAATATAAATTAGCAGGATTAATTCCTTAGTTATTTCTTATAAATTATTAAATTCGCATGTCTTGAAGACTATATGATATTCATGATGTTCTTAATAATACGTCTTTTGATCGAGAATTGCGAGTGATAATAGGATTTTTACATGTTGGAATCTCGAAGTACCAAGTTGGAATCTCGACATTCATCTTAGGGATATGTCGAGGTTTATCTTGGAAAAAATGTCGAGATCTAAAAGTACAGTCACGCTCGAGATTCATTCTTAAGTAATGTCGAGATAGTTGTGTACTATTTAAGTGTCGAATTTTGTATGAACATATCGAAATCTATCCTAAGATACATACATATCGAGATTTATGCCTAAGTCTTATCGAAATTCATCATTGAATTTTATTTCGAAATCCTGTAAGTACATCTCGACATTTTAAGTACAATGTCGAAATCATTTCCTATCTTATGTCGAGATTTTTGTTCCTCCACCGAACTCGAATTTTATAGTATATATCGCGATCCATTCTATAATACATGTCGAGATCTATCTGAAATGGTACTAGTTAAAGTTCTAAATTTTAGGATTTCGAAATTTATAGAAATCGAAACTAGGGTTTTCAAATTAAGTCAATTTCGTGAAATAATAATTAGACTAACAAACCCTAAATTTTATATGCTTCAATATTTAGGGTTCGAAGGTTAGCAATTTACAGTACGATAAGCTAATAACTAAGGATACCAGGTAAGTGGGAATTTCAACTACAACACATAAATTGTTTGTACTAACATGAATTACGTGGCTATCTGTTTATATGAGACTATGTGAATTATTTGCTATATATGATGATATAGCATGCATTTTAGTATTGTTTACATGAGCATGAACACATGCATACACGGCATGCACGAGAGTTGTGAGACGAGCGTATGCATGGTATAATGTCGCTTGAAAGCGATGGATATTTGCCGATATAGGCATCTGATGTCGACTCACAGTTGAGTCAGGACTGCTTCTATGACACCATGACGACCCGGTACGTCGTCGGATATATTTTATTATTTGGGCAGAATGCCCTGAATTGCGGTAGGTGCGACCTGGAGGAAGCGATTCGAGGGTGACAGCGACACCGAGGGTATCTCTGGTGTTGGCGACCCCGAAGTGGGCTACCAGCGTGAGCGTCCGCGGAACAGCAAGTACCCATTGGCCGAATGGCGGGCCGTCATGCATCCCAGTGCGAATTGGCAATGGTAATTCTATTAGATCCGACCACTCGTCACCTTCAGTATTGGCAAGGTGACTTTTGGGTTCCACACATACTGGGCGAGTGTTTTCCTTCTTCCAAAGGTGTCGTTAAGAATATTGAAGCCAAATTGAGAAACTTCCTCTGGAACGGCTCTTCTGCGAAAGTGGCTTGGGCCGATGTCTGTCTTCCAAAGGACGAAGGCGGCCTGGGGATTAGATCTATCGAAACGGATAACAATGCCCTCTACTACGCCTACTTTGGAACATTCTGAGCAGCGAGGATACTTCACTTTGGGCTTCTTGGATCCGGAAGACTCGTCTCCATAACACTTCTTTATGGACTATTAGACCATCGGCCCGCACTTCGTGGAGTTGGCGGAAGATTTTGAAGCTACGCGATCAGATCCGACCACTCGTCACCTTCAGTATTGGCAATGGTAATTCTATTAGATTATGGACCGACCCCTGGCTCCTATCGGGCCCCATGATTGACCGCTACCCTCGTGGCCCTATGATAATGGGCTGCCTCTCGACTCCATGCTTAGCGAAGTGATTCAAGAGGATGGTTGGTGCTGGCCCACCCGTACATCGACGGAGTATCTTGAGTTCGAACCTATGCTACCACAGGTTCGTCCTAATGAGGAGGACAAGATTAAATGGACTGCGTCGCCAAATGGTATCTTCTCTACTCGCTCCGCCCGGGAGAACATCCGTTTGAGGCGGCCTAAGGTGCCCTGGCACACTCTTTTCGGCGGTCCGCTTGTTATTCCTAGGCATGAAATCATTATGTGGCTTGCCATTAGAGATAGGTTGGCTACTAGGGATAAACCTTGGATTGCGGCTAAGGCGGGCTGCTCTACTTGCCTTCTCTGTGACACCCAGGAGGTGGAGACGACTAAACACTTGTTCTTCGATTGTCCTTTCTCCAGGCGTTGCCTCTGACTTCTTTGTCGTAAACTACGCATGGGATGGCCGGTTGGGGATTGGAGTTCTGGCATCAGGTGGGCTGCCCGAAGATGGAGAGGCAAACACTTAGCTCAGCTGGGCCCGCGCCATGTTCTTATCTCGTTGGTGTATCACCTATGGCTGGAGCGGAACAGAGATGGCACGATGGAAGACCACGTCAGCCAGGTCACATTATTACTGACGTTGAATCATTACTGTGCTTACGCCTCTCTACCCTCCCTTCTAAATATGCATTACAAAAATGTGCCCTTAAGCGGGTGTGGCGGATAGCTTGGTAGGTTGAAGGTTGGGGTGTCTTGCCCTGGTTGCCTGGTATACATGTTGCTTTGTGTGGCTGCTTTGCTTCTTTTTCCACAGGTGTCGTTGTAAGGATGCATCTTATTGGTGCTCTGGGTGGTGTCAATGGGCCGCACCGGGATGTTTCTGGAGCTTTGGGAAGTCTTCTACCTCTCTTCTATCCCGCACTCCTCTGATTTGGTTTTTCATTTTTTCGCTTTTTGCTTGTGTGTCTTTTGTGTCTTCCTTGTGCAGGCTTGTGCTGGCTGGTTAGGGGAGTGGCGTAGGGATTCTCCTGCTCTGGTGGTGGTGCCTCTGGTTGTTGTCCTGTGCTCGGCTCTGGTAAAGGAACAGGAGTTGGCGCTTAGTCGCTACCCTTGCCGACCTGACCTGCGGAAACTCGACACCCACAGGCATGGCTGTCTCTCCACTATGTTTCCTTGGCTGTGCGCTTGCGCCTCGCCTGCACGTCCCCCGAGCGCCCTGCTGGTACCACAACTGGTGCCAGGATCCTGTTGCTTGTTTTGGATTTGGACACCTACGTTGTATCTTGTTGTGTTGCAATTGTCTGTGTAGAAATTGCTTGTTTTTTGTCACTGAGGTTCGTTGCCTGTTTTGACTTGGGTCCTTAGGGACCTGGTAGGTGTTTGGGCTGCGTCGGTCCTGTCGACGTGTTGTTAGGTCGGTTCCATTTCCGCTTGTTGCGTCATGAGCGTCATCATGAACGCTACCACTGTACTCCTGTCCTTTTCTTTTAGTGAACGTTTCCCAAAAAAAAAAAGTTAGGATTCCTTTTATTGCAATTAGGAACCATCCTATGTAATTAGGTTGTGAGCGATATTTTGACTTGTACAGAATGAATTCCTTTATATAAAAGGAAAAATTTTACCCACGTTTTCGCGTACTATTTATTTATACTGACATTAATCACGTAAGTTAGCACTAGAAATGGTAAGTAGATGGTGGGGCGCCACAACCGTTCGCATCGACACGCCATGGGAGAATATCAGAATCGAGATTCCCTTCCTTGAAGAGGTTCGAGAACACATTGGAGGTCATCGAACAAAGTCAAAAAGTTGAACGAGTTCGAGACTAGAGGGATCTCTCACTGGGATCAACAGAAGAGAATGACCTATCTTTGGATGCTGACCCATCTTGGACCAGACATGAGGCTAGGGATGACCAAAGGCAAGCAAAGTTCGTGCGGCATAGGATTCGATGGATCTGGCCTTATCGAGAGTGGCATACGGGCGTTCGATGGGCGGCGGCGCGGTGGCGAGGGAAACATCTTCTTCATGCTGCGTATCGCACGTCCTTGCCTCTCTGGTGTACCACATTCGGCAGACTAGGAATAGGCGTTGGAAGGAAGGGATCGTTACTCCGCCTCACAGGCTTGTGGGTTCTGTCCTTGCCTTGGTTATCATGCGTATTAGTGGTACTCCCACGAAATACGACCTCCAGCGCGCTGCCATAGAGCGCAGATTATGGCGTGTGGCTTGGTAGGGACTAGGCCTCATTCATTCATTGATTGTGGATTGGTTGAGTGTTTAGCTATAGTTTGTGCCCACTAGCATCTTACTGGTTGGTTGCGGAGTTCATCTCCTGCTCATCTGTACATTTCTTTCATTTCTATATATATACGGGACATTACACCAAAAAAAAAAGGGCAAGCAAAGAGCCCTTATAAGAGTCTATCCTCGATATGCCAGCTTCTGAGTGTCTTCTGTGCCAAATGAAGTCTTCCAACACCCTACTATGTCATCGAGCGAGTAAAAGAACTCGAGAAGAACTAAGCAAGAGCGACCTACCGTACCTCCCTACCACGGAGGTGTACCGTCTCTACCAGCTTTACGTGGAGAAGTGCAAGGGTCTCAAGGCTTTTATCAAGAAAGAAGGCCTCGACGGACTCTACCGATTCATGATGCGCCAAGTTAAGTACTTTGCCGCTCACGAACTTTAGATGGCTCTGGAGAGCAACATGAAGAAGGTTAACATGACCTCTCCGCTCAAGAAAGGACCTGAGATCGAGGGCTTCCCAACAACCACGTACACATCAGCTCAGTCTTAAGGATCACTTATCACAATTCGATCGCGAAAGACTAGGCTGATGCTGGAGACTGAGATTCACAAGTTTGTGATGGGACGCTCAAGGTCATCAGGCGGAACATAGAGAAAAGGTTGGAATAGAGATCAACCTGGAGACAATGCTGAAGCTTCATAGGTTCGTGAGAGAACAACCGCTCATGATGGAATTACTTGAAGACATCGAAGATCGACTGGAGCTGAGGAATTTGAGAACTTCGAGCATGCGATGGGCTTGCGCAGGTTGTACTATGCCCGACGAGGACAAAATGGCGCGGAAAACAATCAAGCACAAAGGGGGAGAATGTAAATACTAACTGTAGTTGTGCTTTGATTTTAATTAGCCGTCCTTGTAACTAGGGTCGTTTCTTGTAATTGTCCTTAGATTAGGACTTATATGTTATTTATACCAAGTTTGTTTTGTATAAATACATTTGTAAACATTGAGCTTAATAGAGAATTTTAGTCAATTGATCTGGAAGGCTTGCAAATCTAATTATAGAGAGAGAAAATTAGAATTCATTCTCTCACTACTCGAAATCTCTCTCGAAGCTCTCAACGAAAGGTTTTCGATCGAAATCTAATTCTTTATAATTCTAATCGATTGACTTAGATTTCTAAGTTTAGGATCTAGGAATTGATAACTTAGGACCTAACACCTAAATAGACGCCAAAACCCTCAATCGCAAAACCTGTGTTGCATATGAAAACTGGAAATGTCTGTTCGCAAAACCTATGTCAAAAAGACAAAACCAAAATCATTCAAAATCCTTAATCCTTCACAGATTTTCGTCTTCACAGACACTCAAAATCTTTAAACTCCGTTAACACCTATATTCTGTGATTTTTCGCTTGATTCTTATAGAAATTCTCGTCTGTGTTGCATATGAAAACTGGAAATGTCTGTTCGTAGAGATTAAGACCTGTTTAGATGATTATCTGGGTTAATATCTGCAAATTTTGATAGTTCTGGAGTTTTTGAGAAATCTTATAGTGTAGATTTTCGATAATCTGTGACTTAAATTCAAATTTTGGGTTTTGACTTAAATAGGTTTTTGAATGTTTAAAGCAGTCGAAGAACTTTATCGATCGCAAACAGTGTCAATTAGATTTAGATTCGATTGAGTTACTGTTTGCATTGTATTTTCGATCGCAGAATTTTTGACTCAGTTGCTGAGATAATTGACACAGATCGAAGACTACTTAATATCGATAAATCTAATTAAGATTTTATGCGAGCGAAAAATTAACGAGTGGAATAGTCAAAATAGGTGCAAGGTATTATGAGCGCAAAACTTACCATCGAAAATAGTACTTTTGATTTCAATTTTCTTTCTTTCGTAAATTTTAGCGGCAATAAAATTAAGCTGTCGACGATAAAATTTCTCGATCATAAAAGTACGTAGCGATGATTTTGATCGATCAAAAATTTTCTCGGCAACCTCATTTCTCGCTGTCAATTTTCTCGATCGTAAAAATTCGCAGCGTAAACTATTTTTAAAATCGAAAATTTTCTAGCTCGATAACTCTCACGACAAAAATTTATTAATGCACGAAAAAATTTTCCATCGTAAATTTACGCGGAAATCAATTTTCTCAATCGTAAATTTACATGGAAATTTTTCTCGATCGTAAAATTCTCGGCTACGGTAACACATATAACGTTCAACACTTATTAAATTCTTCTAAGTCTTTTACACTGTCACGAGTCTAACGAATAAAATTTCTCGATCGCAAACTGGACGGAGATTGTTTTTGTAACAATTTCGCACTTAGGCAATTAAATTGAGGTTTTCAATTCTCGAGCGATAAATAGAACGGAGTGAATAGTGCTTGATTTTACAATACAAGACATAGAATAATTTTGGAAGGGAAGCTTATTGACTTTATTTTTAAATTTCGAAAATTTGATCAATAAATACCAATTGATAAATACTTTCGTATGACCTATGTGCAAATTACATGTTTCAATTACAGATTCATCAAACATGCTGTTAAATATTAGATTACTATGGTTTGATAAAATCAATTTTCGACTCAATGTTAAATATTTTTGAACTAATGTTTTGTTTCTCTAATTTTTTTCAGATGGATCACTATTCGGCGTATAACCACATCTACGATAGGAATCTGTACCTCAAGGTTCAGGACACCAACTTTCAACTCGACCTGACCACCTTTAGGTGTCCAGACGAGATAATCATGTCCATTCTTCAAGGCCACCCCCATATGGCATGCGCTCACAGTGACGGCCTCGGTGCCGATGGTCTATCTCAAATAGTTTTGGGGAAGAATAAAGAGTCTCATAGTTGACGGCACCTACCGATTCACCACGATACTCGGGACAAGGCACATCAGCTTCAGTAAGAATGATTTTGGCCTCGTCCTGGACCTACCTTCAGCCCCAGCTACGACCTCTGCCTACGAATGCAGAGATGGTGCGTGACTTCCTTCACATCGCCGATGAGCCCTTAGCTCTACTGGTTGAGGGGGAGGTGCCTGGAGTCATGTTGGGAGAGGTCCTGGGTTCGAACCTCCACCCTGTGACATTTCTCCAGGCCTGCCCACATGGGCCCAGACATGTGCGATTGACCTGGTCGGCCCGTTTAGCAGGTAGTGGGCGGTCCCGGGGTTTCACCATCGGCTTTCCCCGGTTACCAAAAAAAAAAAAAAAAAAAAAAGACTTCCTTCACATCGGATACCGTCCGCCGTTCACCAAGCTCGCACAAGTTCAGAGCAACGCCATCCCGCATCCTTGGAAGAAACTTTTTGGAATCATCAATAAGTGTCTGTCGCCAAAGCACGCCGGCTCCGACAAAGGCAACGGCAACATTCTCTATATCTTTTACGGAATTGAGTTCTCGAGGAATTACGATTTCGCTCAACTGATCTGGAACAATCTAGCAGAACAGATCTGACAAAAAGAGAACAAGCACTCAAATGTACCGTATGCACGGTGGTTCAACGTGATCGTTGCCCAACTCATGGAGCTTCACGAGAATATTCGTCGGTTGCCTCCTTGAGGAATCTACCAGCCACCGGGACTCAAGTTCTAACCCAAAGCTCACGGATCTAGATCAGCCATCGAGGCCTGTAGCACCCCAGTCCTCGTAGGCTAGTTTGGCCAATAAATTTGCATTCATGACCCATGTGACTATGTATAAATTTGCATGCACGTTATGTTTACGCGATTTTATGAATTTCGTGCCTATGTGATTATATGAATTACCTGCAATTATGTGCAACCAATTTTGTGCTTGTGATACCTAAACTTATTAGGGATCTTCGAATTTATAGGAACAAGGGAAATTGAATTAGATCATACTAGCAAATGGCCTCAGATGGGCCATAGATAATTAATGATCTAGGTTTAAATAATTGGCCCAAATTGCAAGCCCA